>JAWNZC010000081.1:0-62500 GCA_035771165.1 Paragorgia papillata
ATGGGTGCTTTTGGCTGACAGGAATGAGGCTGTAACAGTTACTTTAGCCTAACGAGTAACCTATAATTTGTGAATGGTGATTAATGAGTCAGTTGCTGAAAATTTCTGGGGGTCTCAGCCCCCCATTAAGATTTCTCCGGGGGCTAAAGCCCCTCAGCCGCCCCCCCCCCCCCCCCCCCCCCGCCCTCCCCCACATACTCTACGCCTATGACAACAACACTCGTTTTACGAACGTTTTCCCCACTTACGTACTTCTCTCTCTCTCTCTCTTGCACCGTCCTCCCTTTTTAGACCACTCTCTCTCATGTCCCACTCCACAACCACTCCATGTCGTCTCTTCCTCTCACACCTTCCGGCTTCCACCTCATATGACATGCTTTTTTTCACCCAGTCACCATCATCTTTCCGTAATACATGCCCAGCCATTTCAACCGCGGTTCCAGCTCACAACATCAGTCACCGACTCAATCCCCATATGCATGCATTCTTTCTCTCAACTCCACATTTGTGTCAGGTACTGTTCGTCTAAAATATAATATGTTGCTTTATAGTACAATAAGAACAGGCAAATAAGAAACCGTTTGTTACTTTATGATCATTTTCCCAAGTCAAAGCGAAAATGTGGTAAACTGACGATATTAGAGGGACCTGAAGGGTAAAATGGGAACTGGGATTTGCTCATTTTTAGTGCTGGGAATGGGATTTTTTTAATTGTCACTGGGAATGGGAAAGTAAATTTTGAGGACGGGACTGGGATGTCAAGATATTTTGTTAATGGGAATGGGATTTCGCAACAAAATACGCTGGGAAAATGAGATCTGCACCCCCCTTCAGGACCCTTAGTGGCCATGCAGTGGGGCACAAAACTCCATATTTCAGCCTGAAAGACTTAATTATATAGAAGTGGATGGTTCTTAACATTTTCATGTATGGCTTTCCGAGACGTCTCCCTCTCTACGAGTAAAACGTTTTTGCGTTAGGCAAGGTAAAAAGATAAAGTTGTTCCACAACAACCATGCGAGTAAAAGGGTTAATCAACACTGAGGTGTGCGAATCCGATCCGATCGGTTCGGATCGGATTCGGACTAAACTTTTATCGTTCGGATCGGATCGGATTTTGTTCTTTTTTTCTCGGATCGGATTTTGTTCTTTTTTTCTCAGATCGGATCGAATCGGATTGTGCACTTTTTTATCCGCATCAAATTCACTTTTGTCATTGTTTTTGTCACAAAATTAACAAATTCACTAGTTGTATGCACGTTGCACAACACATGAAGGATATTATTACATAAGATTATTATTGTACAGTAGTTTTCTTAAATCTATTTGTTCATTGGTTTTCTTTTCGGAAAGTTTGCGCAACTATTGCATCATATATCCGGTGTCTTAATTTTTCCGGACCGGATCGGATCAATCTCGTTCCCAGAGCCAAATATGCCTGATCGGATTTGAGCAGCTGTTTTCGGATCGGATCGGACTACGACTTTTTGGCTTCGGATCGGATTTGGATTGACAGTTTTGGCAAACCCTCGGATTGGTGCGCGTCGGATCGCACTGACCTTATAGCTAAGTATTTATTACAGTGTGTTTAATTTAATCCTTTCACGCATGACTTTTTGACTCTCCCCTTGACGAGTAAAACGTCTGGTGTTAAACAGAGTAAAAAGATAAGATTGTTCTATAACATGCAATGCGAATGAAAGCGTTATATTTAAATAGCGGATGTTTACTGTATAGAAACTGCAACGAGTTACACTGATATACCTTTTTGTTTGTGTCATTTTGTAGTGGTGGTCATATCAATCCAGCTGTCACCTTGGCTTTGACCATCTGTCGTGGTTTGCAACCAATACTAGCACCACTATATGTTCTGGCCCAGTTACTTGGAGCAATAATTGGAGCTGCTCTGGCCAAGGTTAGCCTCCTTCTCTATTTTCCCTTCATGCAGAGAAGTTCCTAGTACTACCCCCATTTGACTGGGCTTTAACTTCAGCGGTGCGTTAACTTCCACATGCCTGTCACACATCCCTAACTTGGCGAGAGTAAGGTCTGTGAACACTCGAGTGATTGATTGTTCCTGCCTGGTGAAGACTAGGGACGATATTAGAGCTAACTATGTTAATTATTATCATGCAACGCCATCAAATCCGCCAAAATAGTATAGGTATACACATATTATAAACTAACTACCGACTCTGTCTCTCGAATTACCTTGTATTTATCACTTTAAACGTGTAAAAGTGGGTATAGTGACCACAAAACTACGTCATTATTTTTTAAGGTGACATAAATTATTTCCCCCAAAACTTGGGATTTAATTTATGCAAGAACAAGCAATCGCTCGAGTGTTCACAGGCCTTACTCTTGCCGAGTTAGGGCTGTGACAGGCTTGTGCCACCCATGCATGCCTCCCATTATCAAGTTTCTATCTCTTTCTCTAGGGTGTAATGACCAGCGACATGTATAATACGATCACAGGTGGTGCGCATAAGATTGCAGATGGAATCGATCCTGGACAAGCAATTTTAGCCGAGATGATAGCCACATCAATTTTGGTTCTAGCTGTGCTCATGGTTGCCTTCGACGAGAGAAACAAGAGCGTTCTTGGTCCATTGGCGATTGGACTTTCTGTGGCTGGTGGAATCTTTGCAATGTAAGTGGAAATAAAGTCAATTAATAAAGTCAATTAAGAAAGTCTGGAAACTCGACAAACTTCAAAGCACCTATAATGAGCTCAGGACCTTACAACTTTTTGTGTATTACTCAAAACCTTTTTATTTTAGCATTACTGTGTAGCTTATGGAATCAACAAACTTTTTATGAACATTTGGTTGAGGAACATATTAAAGATAAAAAAAATCATAATTATGAACGGGACTCGAACCCACAACCTTCCATCCAAATGCTGGCCTGGAGCTCAGAGTTTCCGAGGGAGTGTTTACACGAGGCCGGCCCAAACTCAGGCCGGACTGACTTCAGCTCGGTTGTAGTGTTTTTACTGTAGATCGTTTCCATGAGTCTGGCCATGCAGAAATTCAGTTCACGCTGGCCTAATCTCAGGTCGCCTGCTAGACCGAACTGAAGCATGCACTTTCAGCTCTCAAACTCAATACGTTGTTTTAAATGAGACCGATGTCAAATCCACATAAAATAATGATTCTCTGGCATGGTGGTCACGAGCTGTAAGGCAATTGACACAAATCTTGAAGTAACAGTGAAACCAAGCCTATATATAGTTTCAAGGCCGGCCTCATGTAAACAAAAACCGAAACAAAAAAATACCCCCCATCCATTTAGGAGGTGCATCTTCTTTAATTATGGTACAAGTACATGAAATTTTCAGAGCTAAGTAGTTATCTACTCGCTTCCTGTAGTAATTTAAAGAGGCAACATCAAAATTTGAACTTGTCCAAATTATGTATGCTACGTCAAGATTTGGAAATCTTCTCCTAAAGGCTTTCTTTGTCCTTGTTGGGCTTCTTGTTTCATGATAGGAAAGTACCATGAATGCTCTTTCCTCGGGAGTGAATTGTTGTCCAACCATCTTAAGACGGATGAAGTAAAGTGCACTTCTGCCTACATGGCAAACATGTGCATGGAACTCTCATGAGCATTGTTATTACCCCAAGGAACCCCACATGATTTGATGCCGCATTGCTTTCATTTGGAATCAAATTTTATTCCCGTCGTCAGTTTTCACATGCATATGTATTCAAACTTGTATTCCGCACTCAAGCAAAGCTGTGGTCAAAAACGGGATGGGCGACATTCGTTTGGGACACCCTGTATTTTTCCAAATCTGTAGGTAGCATAGATAATTTGCATAATTTGGACAAGTTCAAATTTTGATGTTGCCTCTTTAAATGACTCCAGGAAGCGAGTAGATAACTATTTAGCTCTGAAAATTTCAGACAACAAAGAAGGAGTGATGGGCTTTCGGCGTGATATAAAAATGTACTTCTTGTACCCAAATTAAAGAAGATGCAGTACAAAAACGGATGGGGGGCATTTTTTTTGGGACACCCTGTATAATTACAAAAAACAGTGTCGCATTTTTTGTTGAAGGTAAAGTGAAATAATCGTGTCTCTTTGTTTTTCTATAGTGGACAAATTTCAGGAGCGTCAATGAATCCAGCAAGAAGCTTTGGGCCAGCCGTTGTCAAGGGTTACTGGAAAAAACACTACGTTTACTGGATCGGCCCAGTCCTCGGCAGTGTCTTTTCAGCTTTGCTTTATTCTCTGGTCTTGGGTACACCCAATAAATTGTGGATACCCTGTCACGAACCACAACTGGATTAAACAAAGTCAAGGTTTTCGAGTAGAGATAGTCATTATAAACTTGGGACTGCCCTTTCTCGTAGATTTCATTCATAAGTGATCGACGTTTAAAAATTCGTTTATAGTTCGCCAGTTCGGAGTTTGATGTAATGAGATTCGGGATACTACCAAAAGCAGTAGAGTATTCAATTTGGATGAAAACTGGACGTATGCGGGCCCCATAATAACGACGCGTCATTGAGAGAAATTTCGTCCGAAGCTACACGCGTAAAAACGCACAACTTGTTCACGGTTGTCAACAGGCGTGAACAATGTTGTGCTGCCCGCCGTGAACAAGTTGTCAAAAAGTTGTTCACTTATGGTTCGAACAACATGTTCACGGATAAATCAACAGTCATGAACAAGTTGTTCCAACAGCACATTTTTATAGCCAACAACGTTGTTCGTACATGATACAACATGTTGTAACAGCATGACGAAATAACAACGATGAACAACAATGTTACAACAATGGTGAACATGGTTGATGTATCAACACGTTCTTCGGTTGTTACAACATGCGTGAACAACGGTTGTTTCATCAAGCTGTAACAACTTGTTGAAACAATGATGAACAATGTTGTTCATTTATCAATGTTGTTCACACATGTCAACAAGTTGTTACAGCATTGTTCAGGCAACAATGCTGTAACAACTTGCGAGATTTTTACGCGTGTAGCCGAGGGTGTAGGCGTGTAGCCCGAAGCTGCATGGCTGCAATATATTCAATGCCGTTTAGTCAGTAATTATAATAATCACTTCGGCACCTATCATAGTTTCTGTTTGATAACATCTCAAATGTCATCAATAAAATATTAAAGAAACGCTGATTTTAGACCCTTGTAAACGAGACACAAAAGGCTTGTGAACGTGCTGGCTGCCATATTTTTAATATTGCAGTGTGCTGGCTGAAAGCGTTGATACAATGCAGACAGAGAACAATGGAATTTGATAATTATAAACAAAGACGTTTTGATCGTCAAGTCAACGCCCTTATATCTACAGGATGTAAGTATATCGTGGACTTCCCAGGGTAGTGATTGCGTCCTTTAGATGTAACGTCGAACGCTGCCATAATAAAGAACCATATGAAATGAACTTGCCGTAAAGACTGCATTCTTTCATTCACGTGATTAAACTCATTTGCGTTAGGCTTGTTATAGACTCGATTTCCAACCGTCTCCCGGATATTTGAGCCACAAAACGTATATATCTGTGACGTTTTGCACAAATGACTTTCACCATATCAAAAACCCATAGAAGCCGACTGAAATCTGCGACTTCCCTGATCAACCCTGTAGGGTAAAACACGAACATTTTTGTCCATTAACCGATTTCTAACTGTTGTAAATCTTGTAGACAATCAATCTTAACATGTTTCTAAAATTCGATTGCATGCCTCACGCATCAGCGCTCTTGATCGCCGTTTTGAACTTATCACGGGGCAATTCATGCAATAATATATGCCTGCTGAAAATGTGCAGGCACGTTAGGGATTGGTGCAAATCGAGAATGGACAAGCTCACGAGTCCAGCCGTGGTTTCGGGGGAGGTAAGTACCGGGGCCCGAGATACAGCTGGAAATCGAGCCTATAGGCTTGTTATGGACGCTCGTTATTTTGGGTCCAACGAGCATTCTACTGATTTTGGTAGTAAAATCCAGTTCTTTCAAGTATAACGTATTATTTAAAACATGAGCAGCAGTATTTTATTAGAACTCCGAACTTACTTATTCAAATCGATGCGCGTAACACGTTGCACCACGATTTTTTTCCTTCAATCCTCGTTTTAGGGAGCTGTCATTAATTGACCTTTTCACCTATAGCGGCGCCATCTTGAATTCGCAATGCATTGTGGTCTATCCAGGATAACAAGGTGATCATTGCGTAGTGTGGAGACACAACGAGGTTAGATTCATGACAAATGTATCACGACCAGAAATCGCATAGAAAATCGGCCACTTTCATGGGGCAGTTCGCAGTCCACGTGCGTGCTGGCTCAAGTGAGTTCTGAAGACATTTGAAACTGATGAATTTGAGAAGGGTAATGGCTTCGTACATCGCGAAAATTCCACGAGTTGTCAACAAACCGTATTCTATGGCAAGCCCAACATTCGTGCTATGCGCTCGTGGAGGAATTATGGTCGAGCGACGATTTTGAGCGGAGATGTTCGACTTTGAGCTCGGGGTGTCCTCGCTGAAGTGTGCAGCCTGTCGGCCGTGTATTGATGACGTTTGCAAGATATTCGTTCTACGCATGTGTAGCTAATACGGGTCAGCCCGTATTTCGCGAGCCTCGACAGCCGCCGTTTCCGATCGTGCCTTGTACGTCCAAGCATTATTACTTTCGCCAATATTACAACGTTCATATTTAGACATTGTTGCTACGAAAGTCTTTATAAAATAAAATTACCTCATTGTGTCTCAACACTACACGCAATGATCATCCTTTTATTGGAGAAAAGGTCCATTCTACCTATGTGGCAGGCAGAAGGCTCAACATCGCCCTCAAATGATTTCATGACCCAACTAGAATTTTTGTTTTGTGTTCTGCAGTGTGCTCTTAAGATTGTAGTGAAAAATGTACTTATAGATTTGTAGTATACGATAGATTTAATTATGAACACTAGAGAATTATGCCTAAGAATTAGACACTGACGATTGTTATTTTTGTACAACTATAGAGTAACAAACATTCCTGAAATAAAGTAGACTCAAATGAGAATTTTGAAATTGTTATAGTTAGCTTAATATAACTTCAAAAACCGCCCCAGTACTTCTAAAATTATTGTAGCATCTGCATATTTAACGCTCAGCCGCGATCGATATCTTCGCCGTACGTGTGTAGATGCTGTAATTCGAGCTTCGCCAGCAACACCATTGACTTGTTTGGGGAAAAGTCAAACAAGGAGAACATACTATCCAGATTCCGCTCGGATATTTACGCATGCGTACCTCAACCGGAATAACAAGAATCCTGTGATTTGAAACGGATTATCCCAGAGTCTTTTGTTTCCCGGGTGGGAAACGTGGGCTCTGGGAACGAGATTGGTTACAGGGTTAAAAAGTCCGTAACGGGTCAGTAGGTCAATAGTAAGTTTCTGATTGGTTCAAGTCCCGGCTAACCCAAACAAAATCCCTACACCGCAAATAGCATGGAAACAAGTTTGTAATTGACAATGTGATTGGTTACTTGTAGGCAATCAAAACGTGCTCATATTAGCTACGTTTCTATCTTCCCTAACCCCCCGCCCCCCCTTTATCAGGAACGTAACAAAACTTAGTTTAGAAATATGTGATCATATAACTATTTATTTTAATACCACTGTACTTGTCTACTTATTAACCTGTGTAATAAAAACACGCATATATCATAAATACACAATACAGGGACAGTGCCTTTATAATACGCTTAAAAAGTCCCCAAATGTTTCACAAAATCTCTTTACAACATGTCAAACCTAATTGAGACAGGCGTGGACTGGCCATTGCGCCTTGGAACGATGGGCAACCATTGGGGCCATTTAAACGGGAGAAATAAATCGCGAAATGACTCAATTTGGTCAATTTGTTCATGGCTAAAATAAGAACAGGGTTGAAAGCTAGTCGGCCAAAATAAGTCGCGACTTATTAGAAATTGATCGTTTATACGAGTGTGTTCGCGACTTAAATAGAACGCGTCTTAATTAAGTCGCGACTTATTTTGTCCCGTTTAAATGGCCCTAATAACACAACAGGCAGTCCAAGACTGAATACCGTTTAGAATGGACTAGGTACAGGCGACAGATAAAAAATTAAAACAATTCCCAGAAAAATATGCATTGAAAAAAAAAAAAAAATGAAAAAACAATCAGTTTTTCGATTAGTAAAAGGCACTTTTTTTGGTTGGACAATGATTCAGCTTGGATCAAAAATTAACAACCAAATAGAATTATGCTTTATAAATCGAAAAACTTTATATTATATATAATGCATAAATTTTCTCGGCGTTGTTTTCATTTCATATTTGCAAAAGAAATCAATTACACATGATTAGAATGTCTCGTATAATTGTAACGGGATTGTGCTTGTGTCGCACTATACAAAGCTATTTAATCGTACAATCACCTTGGTTCTCACCTAATAATGATTACGGCAACAACACGTAGGGTGTTAAGGTTGTCGTATCTGAGTCGTCCCATGTCGAAATCACTGACCTATATATATATAACTGGACTGCGTCATCAAAAAAGTGATTAAACAAAGATGGCGGAAATATGGGACCTTTCTCTCATGGTAGTAACCGCTGACCCTATTCTGTTCAATATTGGTTATACGTAGGTTAGGTTGTGTGTTGGGGTAAGGCTTTCATGAAGTACTTGGGTTATGTAGGACATGGAATTATTACCTCAATATTTGACTGTGGGCTCAAACGCGCCCGCAGTCCATTTATGCGAAAAAAGTCAGCGGTCACTACTATGGGAGAAAGGACCCGCCATCTTGGATCTGTCACTTTTTGTCAGTCATTAATATAGGACGCCAGCAGTCCAGTTATATATAGGTCAGCGGTTGAAATACGCTATGGTGTTCTCGTCCAACGATCTTAACTATTATATACGAGAACCAGACTTTAAGAAACACGAAGGAAAGTCACAGTTTGATCGTTCGAAACACACTACCCGTATAGTATGTACATTAAGGACACAACCCCGAGTCTGTAGTTATATGTTTGTTCTGTCAGCTTGTGGTATACGGACTACGTCAAAATATATGAAGGCCGTGTGTAGTGTAATGGTGGGATAGTGTCTTCAGTCATCGCCAAACGTGGTCTTCTTACCCTGGTATTCTTGAATAGAGCCTTTGTTTCTGGCAACACCAGGCGACTTATTAAAACCACCACGCCCCCCTCGACCACCACCTCGTCCTCCTCCTCCTCGGAATCCTCGACCACCTTAGAAAAGAACATGTTTGGTTTAAAACTGTGTCCAACACAAATATTGAATTTATACATATGCAACAAGACACTGTGCAACGAAATTCGTGGTCCCTCCCTCAACCAATTAAAAGGAAGATAAAAATAAATCGAATAATAAAATTAGTCTTAAAATAACAAAGTAACATCTTTTGCAGTTTTTCGTTTCCTTGCTTCGTTGTCGAGATATTTCAGTTTGTTTGATATGCAAATTAAACAACTTGACGTCACATGTGCATAATGAGTTATCAGAGAAGGTTATATATCTTTGCTATTATGAAACGAAACTGAATTTGAAGGAATCATGTGCGTGTGTTTCCCCCACAATACCAAACATGTAGAATTTCATTTGATTTCGTTTCATAATAGCAAAGATACATACATGTAACCTCCGATAAGTCATAGCGCACGTATGACACTATGACGTCACATTTACATTTATAAAATAAGGTGCCCTCTACGCACGCTCTGATTGGCTGGGCTCCGTGCATTTATAAGAGAACAGAGATCATGAATGGCGTAAAATGGCGTCACCTGGCCGGAAAAGCCCGCCAAATTCCAAAACTACCTCACTTTTAGTTTGATTTCTCTTCTTATTTTATAAAACATACCGCTCCTGTGCATATGTACTCTTATAAAGGTACGTTTGACGTCATTCGAACACGAAAGAAGTGTGAAGGCACTCGGCGCTCTACTCAACTTCTTTCGTGTTCAAATGACGTCAAACGTGCCTTTATAAGAAGAGTATATGTATGCACGGAGCTTTACGTTTTATTTGTTAAATCAAAAAACCTGAAATATCTCAAGAACCAAGCAAGGAAACCAAAAACTGCAAAAGATGTTACTTTGTCATTTTAAGCATTCTTTCAAATAAGACAAACTTAATTTTCGTTTCATAGACACTTTAAAGGGTATATGACTCGAAAATTAAGTTTGTCTTATTGAAAAGAACATTTAAAATGATAAAATAACATCTTTGCAGTTTTTGGTTTCCTCGCTTCGTGTTCGAGATATTCCAGTTTGTTTGATATGCAAATGACACAACTTTTTACGTCACACGTGCATAATGAGTATTATGAGTTACCGAGAGAAGGTTACATATCTTTGCTATTGTGAAACGAAATCACTTGGAATTCTACATGTTTGGTGTTGTGGGTAGAAACACGCACATGCTTCCTTTGAGTTAAGCCCATGTTTTCATACTAACAAAGATATGTAACCTTTTCTGATAACTCATTATGCACATGTGGAAAGCGAAGCAAGGAAACCAAAAACTGCAAAAGATGTTATTTTATCATTTTAAATGTTCTTTTCAATAAGACAAACTTAATTTTTGAGTCATATGCCCTTTAATGCTTTCATGAAAGAGTTATAGTGTATATTTCACATACACAGCTAGTTGAACTAGTGCATGTACAACATGACGTCAGCTTACCTCCTCCTCTTCCGCGCCCTCCTCTAAAACCACCTCCTCCTCCACCACTAGGGGAGTCTCGTGGAGCAGCGAAGTCCAAAAACAGTCGTCGCCCATCGACTTCATGACCATCCATTTTCTGCTTGGCGTCCTTTGCACTGTCTGTTCCGTCATATTCGATGTAGCCAAAGCTAAAAGAAAGATTCTCGAACTCATTACTAATTCATGAGGAAAATTCAAAACAATATCAATATTTAATCAGTATTTAGAAATTGGAGGAAGATTACAGTCGAATTTAGCTATTAACTTTGAGGTCGATTTTCTTTAAAATATTGATTCGTTTGAGAAGCTATATCCAACACTCGTCTGTGTTCATCCTCCGATGTCTAAATACAGCCAGGGACCGAGATACGATAAAAATTAAGTTTGTCTAATTTGAAAGAACTCATAAAATTGTAATAGAACATCCTTTACAACTTTTTCGTATCTCTCTTCGTTTTCAAGATATTTCAATTTGTTTAATATGTAAATGAGATGGTCTCCGACGTCGGGTGTGGGGTAAAATATTTTCACAAGTAGCAAAACCAGTTTGTTCTCTAAGTTTGTTCAGCGAAATCATTTGAAACTGTGCACATAAAAACTGCTTGCGACGCTGAACATTTCATGTTAGATATGTAAGTGATTTTGCTCTGTATGAAAATATTTTACCCCACTCCTGACGTCAGAGACCATCTCATTTACATATCAAACAATTTGAAATATCTTGAAAACGAAGAAAGATACGAAAAAGTTGTAAAGGATCTTCTATTACAATTTTATGAGTTCTTTCAAATTAGACAAAGTTAATTTTTAATGCCAATCCCCTTTAAAAAGAGTAAGAGACTTACCCTCTCGACTCCCCGCTATCTCGATCAGTAACAATGCGTGCTCGAGAACAGCCCTCGAAATGCTCGTACAATGAATCTTCTGTGGTACTAAACGACAAGTTCTTGACAAACAGAGTGCTCGATGGTGGGTTTTGTTCCCTCTGAGGTGTGCGCGATCCTCCTCCTCCTCGACCCCCACCTCCACGTCCTCCTCCTCGCCCTCCACGACCCCCACCACCTCTGCTCGAAGTGGCCACGTCAATCCTCAACTCTCGACCGCATAGCTCGGTCCCAGTCAGTTTCATCGCCTTCTTGGCATCATTCTCGGTTGTGAAGTCAACATAACCGAAACTAAAAGCAAAATACATTTAGAGAATTTCACTTTCAGAAACTTTCAGCACAAAATATTACTCAATGTAGTTTTTCCAAATACTAGTGATTATGGCTCAACTATCTAGGCGATAAACCAAAAATGGTTTATTACGTGTGTTTGTGAAAGTTGCTCGTCTGGGTTACCATCTTGCTGGTAGTGGTGGTTGTAGTGGTGGTAGTGGTGGTGGTTGTAGTGCTGGTGGTAGTGGTGGTTGTAGTGGTGGTGGTAGTGGTAGTGGAGGTAGTATAGTAGTAGTGGTAGTGGAGGTAGTATAGTAGTAGCAGTGATAGTCATAGCAGTGGTGATGGTAGTAGTGGGGGTGGTGATGGTAATGGCAGTAGTGGTGGTGCCAGTGATCGTAGTAGTGGGGGTGGTAATGGTAATGACAGTAGTGGTGGCGGCAGTGATGGTAGTAGTGGGGGTGGTAATGACAGTGGGGGTGGTAATGGTAATGGCAGTAGTGGTGGTGGCAGTAGTGGGGGTGGTAATGGTAATGACAGTAGTGGTAGCGGCAGTGATGGTAGTAGTGGGGGTGGTAATGGCAGTAGTGGTGGTGGCAGTGATGGTAGTAGTGCGGGTGGTGATGGTAATGGCAGTAGTGGTGGCGGCAGTGATGGTAGTAGTGGGGGTGGTAATGGTAATGACAGTAGTGGTGGTGGCAGTGCCCTAGACGAACAACTTTCACAAATATTTACCGATACACCTAGATACAAACCATTTACTTTATAACGTCAGTCACCACCACCACCAACAGTCTTTCTCAAGACGACACTAACCTAGACGAACAGCTTTCACAAACACGTACTAATACCCCTCCGCTTCAAACTATTTACTTAATAACGTTTCATCAACGACTGACATTATCCGAAAACAACAAATTCTGAATAAACATTTCAAACAGTCACAACATACCCTTTGGATCGTCCTTCGCTTGTCAAGATTCGAACACCGGAAGGTGAAAGACCATTTTCTTCAAAAAGATTTTTCAGATCATCTTCACCAGCGTCGAAAGAAACGTTGCCAACAAACACTGTATGTGGTTCTGAGATTGAAAAAAACAAAACAACTCAAGTATGTCAAGTGGTAGGTTACTAAAAATAAACAACTTTGAATTATTAATGAGGTTGAGAATAACGATTCAAGCTTCAACATAGTCAATCGAGATATGGTCTGGAAACTCGGCAAACTTCAAAGCGCCTATAACGAGCTGTGATTTTATGTTGAACCGTACCTTACACCGTGCACATCCTTTGTTTTAGGTTTATTAATTATAAGTAATAAATGACTTGAGGGAAATTAGCGATTAAATTTCCCCGCCGCCGAGGGAATATTTGTGAAAGTCCGAGGGCCGCAGGCCCGAGGAGTTTTACAAATCTTCCCGAGGCAAAGGGGGAATTTAATCGCTAATTTCCCGAAAAGTCATGTTATTAGTTTGTAATATTATGATCGCCGAGGAAAACTTTGAGAATCTTACCGACAGGAAATTTACACGGTTGATCAGAGAAGTTGCATCTAATTTTCTCGTGCATGTTGACGAGGGAAAATATATGCAAGCGGGAAATTTAGAAGAACACAAAGGATTTCTTTGTCTTCTAATTTTCCCTCATCAACATGCACGGGAAAATTAGAAGAAGACAGAGGATTTCTTTGTCTTCTAATTTTCCCTCGTCAACATGCACGGGAAAATTAGGAGACAAAGGATAAATTTCCCTCTTGCACGAGCAATGAGGGAAATACGAAGTTTACATTCCCTCGGAGAACAAAAGAATCCGAGGCGATCATGGTATTATATTTAAATAGCACGGTTGAGTGATTGAACTGAAACCTTGCTATTGGACAATTCGTTCGTTATACTAAAATACAATGTGTTCAGTGACCGTACACCGTGCACAAAAATGCATAAAGGCAAAAAAAGATAGACCAAAGACTTTAGCCGAGTTTCCAGACCATATCTCGATTGACTATGGCTTCAACCAAGCTCCAATTTCAAATATAAAATTACCTCCATCATCTTCTTCGTCCGTTTTCGCTTTCTTTGCCGAGCCATTATTATTGCCATCTGACTTTCTCTTCTCTCCACTCTTTTGCTTCTGTGAAAATTTAACACAACTCTAAGTTTATAAATCCAGTCCTTTGTTTTGCATCAACAAGTTAACTTGTTAATAATATAATCTACATATAATCTATATATTATTTGAAGTCATATACACAAACTTTCTGAACAACTAAATGTTTGAAGTACTGTTTAATAAACGAGCAGGAGTGTTTTATCAGATATAAAAAGACACGAGGCGAAGCCGAGTGTTTTTATATCTGATAAAACACGAACTGCGAGTTTATTGAACGGCTTCAAAAACGAACCACTTGGTAAGTTCATTGGCGTAGTAAGTTTGAAAAATAACCTTGTCTAAGCCGAGAAAATCAAAGCTAAAGTTTATGTAAATCAGGAGGTATCTTTATCACATATAAAGACACCGATTAAATTGCTAATATCACTTGTGGGGTTTTAACGTATTTGAATAGAGCAAGTTAGTTAAGTTATTTTGCTGTTTTTGATTTACTTTAATAGTTTCCGAGATATAAGCCTTTAATAAACATGCCAATTTCGGCTTTTCGCTAAAAGTTTCCGTCGTTCATTTTTAAGCACGGGGGCCTGGGCCTCAGGAACCTAAGCCGACTGTCTTCTTAGTTGGAACTCTCGTGCGTACTGGAAAACGGGTGTGAGCTCGACATTTTGATTTTTCAGTCAAATGTATGTGTTTTTGTGAATCAATAAGCCGAAACGTAGTTAAAATTGTCCTTCAGTAGCATTTTGTAAAAATATAGAGATAAAATCAATTGAGGATTGACTCGTTCCTGAATCCCAAGCCCCCAAGGTGTTAAAATGAACGATGGAAATTTTTGAGAATTGGCAATTTGGCATGTTCAGAAGCCAATATGTGCTCTATTTAAATACGTTAAAACCCCACAAGTGATATAAGCACTATAAACTTTAATTTCTTTTGAATATTCCTCATGAATTAGTAATGAGTTTTTGAGCAACTCTTTACAGTTTTTCCACGTTAGTACAGTGTTTCAGTGACTTTTCAAGACATCCTCTACTTTACCTGTTGTTTTTGAGCTCCATCTTCCGAGTCATCATCTGAATCGCTATCGGAATCACTATCTTCTTCATCCTTTTTAGCTTTTCCTTTCTTTCCTGATTTCTCTTCCTCGTCAGAACTAGAGTCTTCATCTGAGTCTTCTTCATCGGACGAGTTATTATCTTTCTTCTTTTTCGTCTTCGATACTGGCGTCTTCTTTTCTTCAGCTTTCATGGGTGCCTTGGTCTCCTCTTCGTCTGAATCAGAGCTATCGTCACTTGACGATTCTTCTTTCTTAGTTTTACCTGCTTTTGAAACAATCAGATAAATCAATAAAAAAACCCGGAATAAAATCGGAAAATGTCTGACAGCCTTTGAAGGCAGATCTCAAAAACGTTTAAACGCTTAGTGCCCATGACACAAAAATTAAGTCCGTCTTATTTGAAAGAGCATATAAAATGACAAAAAAAAAACATGTTTTGCAGTTTGTCGTTTCCTTGCTTCGTTGTTGAGATATTTCGGTTCGTTTGATATGCAAATGTTCATGTTGTGACGTACAGTACATGTGCATAATGAGATATCAGAGAAGGTTATATATCTTTGCTATTATCAAACGAAATCACTTGAAATTCAACATGTTTGATGTTGAGCGAGAAACAGACGTACATGCGTCATTTGAATTAAGTTTGGTTTGATAACAGAACAGATATATAACTTCCAATAACTCATTATGCACGTGTGACATCAAAATGTTTAATTCACATATCAAGCAAACTGAAATAACTCAACAATGAAGCAAGGAAACGAAAAACTGCAAAAGAATTACTTTCAATTGTCATTTTACAGTCAGTTTCAGCTTGCTTTTGAAATCCGAAACGTATAATTGAAATGAACATTCCGAACTTACGTTGCAATGTTCAGAACTACATTGCGAGGTGGATACAAACTTAAGTCGGCAATTTGTTTCTGTTTAACCAAGTATCTATTATTCTTTAACACTATAAAACAAATAATCTTCTACTCCGTGATTTCGCCAAAGGAATTCAATTCAAAGCTTACTAAATTTGAACTTCACAATGAACTTCCGTACTTAGTTCCCAACAAATGTTGACAAACGTTGAAACTGACTGCAAGTGTTCTCCCAAATAAGACAAACTTAATTTTCGTGTCATATGCACTTCAATTACTCAGAATTTTTTGACAAAACTTATATACTGTAACACCAAAATGTTTTTTTGCACGAATAAACATCGCCAATCCAAATGATGAAGAATGCAATATAAATTAACTAAATTGGTAAAATCCTCTTGATTTAAGAATCGATTGAAGTGGCGATAATGACGGGGCACATGGGAGACTGCGTCGAGAAGGGTTTGTGACGTAATACCAGGAATTCTATATTTTTTTTTACTGCAAAGTAAATAGGAAAGAACGTACCCAGGTTACGTTTATAGCCAGTTTGGCGATATTTTTCATTTTAATTATTTTATTATAGTTCCAGTGTACTACACTTTATAGATTTTTGAAGACGAATTCTTGGTATTACGTCATACGCATCCTATACCCATTCCCCTCACTGCTCCGCCATGGGACAAACAGATGTGAAATTTTGCGAGTTTGAAGGGGCATAAAAAATGAAATGATAGATATGTTGGTGCTAATATACTCAACAAGTGCTATTTGAATCCCGAGAAAACATTTTTGGGGTTAGTGGCACTTTAAAAGATTCTATATTAAAATACAAAGCAAGATTGTTACAATGTTGGCTTTTTTAAACCCACTTTTACCTTTTGCAACTGTTGGGGCTGGAGCTTTTGGAGGAGGCATTTTCTCTCCCTCGTCTTCAGAATCTGAACTATCATCACTCTTCTTCTCTTTCTTTTCAGCCTCAGCTTTTGGTGTAACAGCCTTAGCCTGGGTAACTGGTTTCTTAGTTGCCTCTTTCTCTTCATCCGAAGAGCTACTTTCGTCAGAAGACTCCTCCTTGGGTGCCTTCTTTTTCAGCTCAGGCTTTTTGGCAGAATTCTTTCCATCCAATGGCTTCTTATTAAGCGCTTTTGCCGGAACAGGCTTCACTTGGGTGACTGGTTTTTTCGATGTTTCTCCCTCCTCATCAGAAGAGCTACTTTCATCAGAGGCTTCATCCTTGGCTGCTGGCTTCTTTTTCAACTTGGTTGCCTTTTGAGACTTCTGTCCATCAGATGGTTTCTTATTAGGTGGAACGGGCTTCGATTGAGCAGGCTTTGGCTGTTCGTCTTCAGAAGAATCTGAACTATCACTCGACTCTTTCTTGCTTGCATTCGCCTTTCCCGATGGCTTCTCTTTATCGGACTCAGAATCACTAGCACCCTCTTTCACTCCCTTCAACTTGGTAGCACTTGGCTTGCCTGGTTTATTGGCGGCTACAGGTGTCTTCTTTTTGGGAGGTTTTTCATCTTCTGACGAAGAACTAGACTCTTTGTCAACCTCCATTGGTGTTTCAATATCTTTCTTCTTCTTCTTTTTATCTTTTCCATTTACTGCTGCTTTCACCTTCAAAAAAATCTTCTTCGTAAATAAAAAACTCTAACTGTACATGTATATGCAGAGTTTATTATAGTCTGTTTCAGCTTGCTTTTGAAATTCGATACGTATAATTGAAATGAACATTCCGAACTTACCTTGCAATGTTCCGAACTACGTTGCGAGGTAGATACAAATTTAAGTTGGCAATTTGTTTCTGCTTAACCAAGTATCTATTATTATATTCTATACAACAAATAATCTTCTTCTCTGTGATTGATTTTACCGAAGGAATTCAATTCAAAGCTTATTAAATTCGAACTTCACGACGAACTTCACAACGAACTTCGCGAACTTCTGTACCAAGTTCCCAACCTTCCAACGAATGTTGACAAATGAATTTCAAAAGCAAGCTGAAACTGACTATAAAATTTAAAAAACTTCTGACAACACCAAGCCAAAGTTTGGATGGCCGTGGTGTGATACAACAGTAATTATTTATTGAAAAGAAAAGTCTTGTACCACATTTCACTGCGTATAAGTCAACATCGTGTATAAGTCAACCCTTGTAATTTTTACAATACTCCAAGTATAAGTCGAATCCCTCAAATTAAATAGAGGTACCAGACACAGACTAGCATTCACAACATTAAAAATCCATAATCATCACATTTTGTCTTCAAGTGACAGCATTTTTATTCTGTTAGATTGTTTCTGCTAGTCTAAAACATTTACATTAAACTTGGGCAAAAAACACACTGTGATGGGTGCTTACACAGGCATATGCACTTTCACAGACATCTGGGCACTACACAAGCCAGGGAAAATAAACACAGAAATTACTACACAAGTCAGGTCTACATGTAAACGAGGACTGATGTCTAAAACGTTTCAATTTTACCACTTACACATTAAAATTATTAAAAATATTTGCTTAAAACACAAAGTTTCATTGCTTACAAGCAACTAGTTCTCTGTGAAGACACCAATACAAAGTGTAAGGTTTGATGTATACTGCTCAGTGCTGAAACAGAGAGCATAAGAGTCTAATGTTTCGAGTGAAGGCTCTTCGTCGTTAAACAAAGCAGGTAAAAAGGCTGTTTTGTTTACCCTCTTTACGTTTCTCTCTGATGAAGGGCCTTTGCTCGAAACGTTAGACTCCTACATTCTCTGTTTCGGCAGTATATTGAACCTTACTAAAATAATATTTCGATTGTTGTTTCAACACTGCCCACGCAGCACACTACTTTTATTTTAATAATATACTTTGAGACAAATTTTTTTTTGCCAAAAACGATGGACCATTTTTAGTTGGCTCAGATAAGAATAGATTACATTGCAAATTTTGTTTTTAAAAAGCAGTTATCTTACCTCTTCTTTCTTCGCATTCTTATTTTTTTCCTTTTTCCCTTTGTCTTTCTTAACAACATCATCATTCTCCTTTTCGACAACCACCTCATTCTTTGCCTAGAACAGAAGTCAAAATTTATATATAAAGCTGAGAAAGACTGCTCGTCGTGGTGATACAAGGCACTGTGCTGACTGGCAACTATTACAGTTGATTTCACATTACTTTTCCACTTTGTGTTGCAAAGTTCATTGGGAAGTTCAGATATTTGTTTGGAAGTTGGAAATATTACGTTGCCAAGGTTGAAAAATTATCCAATTATGAGTTTTGATCCAAAGCTTGAAATTTGATTGGATAATTTTCAACCTTGGCAATGTAATTCCGAACTTCCAAACGAATATCCGAACTTCCCAACGAACTTTGCAACACAAAGTGGAAAAGTAATGTGAAATCAACTGTAAATTGATGATAACCCACAGCTATTTGCCCTTCAATCATTGAAGGCAAATACAGTGGAGCCTCGCTATAACGCAGTGGTTGGGGTCCTTAGTGGTGACCGCTTTATAGATGAAGCGCATTATTGTGAGGTAGGGCCAATCTCATTCCCAGTAGTACTCTTCCCACTCAGTTCTGGCACAATATTGTGGGCTGAGTACTGGGAGTGAGATTGAGTACTGCCAGAAGCACAGCTTAAATTCTGTTCGATTCTAACAATCCAAATCGTGACTGAAGAAGCTTGAAGTCCACTCAAGACTTCAACAAAATGGAATTGAAATAAGATTTTTGAGCATGGTTTTCATTTCTCACAATGATCACACTGCTGTATTGTCATTTTATTTCGTAATGATCACGATTATTCAGCATGATAAGCGATCGTCAGCCGTCAAGATCGAATTGTCTCCCCATCAAGATTGAATTGTCTCCAGTGAGCAAAATAGAAACTTCAGTTTCAGCATCATATACACATCAATTCTGTTGCTATTTTGCGGAATTTAGCAGTTTGTGGTGAACTTTAGTGTTGTAGGTAGGCATAGATCTGTATACTAGTCATCAAATGACAAACAACGAAAAGTAAAATTTTGGGGTCCAAAGATCAACAGCGTTATACTGGAGTCGCGCGTTATGATGCGCGCTATAGTGAGGCTCCACTGTAGCTGTGTGCTACATAGCAAGGCTCAACTATATTTGTTAGTGATGAAAGTTGGGTTTTTTCTTTTCCATACCTTTTTCACTTTCTTGGAAACAACTGCAGCGTCATCCTCGACCATTTTCCTCTTTTTTGTTTCATCAACAACATCACCAGTACTTTTACTCTTCTGAAAAAAATACACATTAACTCATTCCTGTCTAAGGGCTTCCCCTGAGGTGAATAAAATCGTCTGGCGTTAGCCAGAATAAAATACTAAAGACCAATTTGGACAGGAAAGAGTTAGAGAGATAGTTTATAACTCATTCGTGTCTGAGGGCTTCTCCAGAGGTGAATGAAATATAACCATTATTATATGGCTTTGTAATACTCTGGCTTCTGATTGGTCAATGCAGTCCGTAAAATCCAGACCACCATCCCAGATGTTAATTCTGATGGCATAAATTTCTAAGGTTTTTACACTACTTTTTCATACCAGAAACATGGAATAGCGTTTATTCTCAGGAGTCAACATAATAGCTGGTCACCAAACAATGACCAACCAAAATCATCACATGACTGGGACATAGCCAGGATTTTGAAAGGGGGGAGCCAAAATCAAAATAAATTTTTAGGGGGGTCCAGGGGCATGCTTCCCCATGAAATTTTGAAATCGAGAGTCACTGAAATGCCATTTCCTGGCTTTTGGAGGAAGATTTTACAGACTCTAAAGGTTAAAAAAACGTCATATAAAATACTCAAAACACGCAAACGTCACATAGATACTCAAAATGCATACACTCAGTAGATTGAATACACTGTTTACAGTTTATTTCCTGACATAATTCACATTGCATCAGTTTTGTAGTTACATGTCTGTTGTTTTATACCTAAAGGGGAGGAGCTGCGGCTCCCCCACCTCCCCCCTGGCTATTGTGACTGGGCAAAATCTTGGCAAGTTGTTAACAAAAATTGTGATGACCAGTCTGGTGTGGCTCTGAACGTTGGTTCTGTTTATAAGTACAGGTAAAGACCCTCACCAGATTGTAAAGTTTGCTCAGTGTGCGGGTAAGACGGATCAAAGGATCGGAAAATGCGCAGACGGGCAGGCTTGCAGGTAAAAACTGCACAGATGGCGGGTGAAAACTGCGCGGATACAATGCGGGTTGTCATGAAATACGTAAATTACCCAAGATATATTTGTAAATTTTGTGTGGATGCGGATATTTAACCCATTTTGCGCGGATGCAGTTCAAATTTGAAAAAAATGCACAGGGAAGATGTTTCCCGCAAACAAAAAAACTTTACAATCATTAAGACCTTGGTCAGATATTTTCCTGTACAGACCTTGTTCAGCTTATTCTCGGTTAATAATAATTTCTTTTAATATCAATTAGATCACTGCTATAAATTGGTTGGGATTTCCAAATATTTATAGCTTAGGGCAAAAATTGTGCAATCCTTAATTCTTCACCACAGTTCATAACACAAATTTCAACTCACAGCAAATTCAACTGAGACTGAAATAAAATCCTAGTTATAGTGAAAAGAATATGTGAATCTTTTCATGGTAAGAAAACAATACGAAGCTGTGTAGAGAGAATCACACAATGTCTAAGATTTAAAAGATTCGTACAAATTCGCTTCACTTTTCGCACATGGCCATCAGACCATATTTCAATTAAATCCAAAAACATTTTCATTCCCAGCTTCATAAACCTTGCTTAAAATTTTCAAAGAACCCAAGAACAGCCACGTATTCTATCCTTGTCTATCAAACACACTAAAAGCTCCTCATTTATAACCTATCTTGAGAAATCTCAGAGCGAAAGACCGAACGAGGCCAAGAATATTATTTACACAAAACAATTTTACATCAAAAGCTCAAAGCCTCGTGGTCGGGCCATTTGGCCAATTTTCAACCGATTGTCATCTAAAGCGTGTTCAAGTGTAGCTCTAGTAATACTCTTACCTTCTTACTGCCTTTTTCTTTGCCCATTTTGTTTAAAAATGTTAAAAAGGATGATTTTTCAACAGCTCCACGTGTTCTCTTGCTGGCAAGCTCGGCTGCGTGATGCTAAAGACTGACTTGAGCCTGCGTGATCTCCTATGCAGCGGTCTTCGCCACAAAAACAAACGGCACAGCAAGCCCAAGATTTAGGTTGGCAAATAAGGTGCAAAATCTTTTGTTTTACGTTCATTAATATTTATAAAGCAACGCTGCTATTGGTTGATTTTCTTTATTATACCAAAAATACAATGTGTTCAGCAAGCGTTAAGGTGAAATAAGGTGCACAAACGTGAACAAATTAAAACCTAGAACAAAGAATTTGGCCGCGTTTCCAGACAATTTATTTCTAGGGATTATGGATGCACATAAAAGTCAGATTGTCAGTGATCTCCAAATCTCCACATCTTTAACTTTTAGATCACTGAAAACCCTTAAAGGTGCTGTCCAGTCCGTTCTGCGCATGATCCAAATCTTTGTTTATGAGGACCTGATGAGGACCCTGCCACAGTCCCCCGCGCGTCTTTTGAGTCCGCCACAGTGCCCACACGCTTTTTGGCATGACTAATTGCCAAGATGAGCTCCCTGTGCTTTAACTTGAGCTGCTGGGAGAGCTGCGGTTGAAAATTCAACCTTAGCCGGCCAACTGGCAACTGGACTTAACTCTGCATCTGAGCCGGCTCAATAACTCTAAAGCCTTATTCACATTAACATCGGGGAAAATTTTCTGTCACGAATAAAATCGTCTGGCGTTAGACAATAGAGTAAAATACATAAGATGAAGAGCTCCGCTCAAAACGTCAGTATTTCGCTATCAAAACTAATCTAGACAGTTTAGCACCTTAAGCTTTTTACTTAATTCGCTCTATCCAAAACACTGCCTACACAGCACTCTACTTTTTTTACTAAACTAAACTAAAATACAAAAGACTTGAGAGCTTGAGAGTGGGATGCTGCTCAGAAAAAACTAGAGCAGCAGAGACAACAATTAAACAACACCAACACCAGCACCAACAACACCAACACTAGCACCAACACCACCACCAACATCAACACCACCACCAACATCAGCACCAACACCAACACCAGCACCAGCACCAACACCAACACTACCACCAACACCACAAATACCAACACCAAGACCAATACCAATACCAGCACCAACACAAACACTACCAACACCACCAACACCACAAATACCAACACCAACACCAATACCAATACCAACACAAACACCAACACCAAAACCAAAACCAACACAAACACCAACACCAATATACCAACACCACCACCACCAATATACCAACACCAACACCAGCACCACTAACACCAACACCAGCAGCACCACCACCACCACCAACAAACAACAATAACTTTTGCAATAAACAAAATACAATGTCACGTTATAAAGCTAGAGTCAATATTTTATTTTTTATATCTTTTATATGTTATATACCGCGATGCTTTCCGTAGTTTTTCGTAAGTCCTCCTAATTTTAATTAAATAAAACACAAACTTTCTTACTATTTATTACACTGGCACGTTTTTCAAGTAACGAGGAGAGATTTTATAACATAGCTGACTGAAAAAACAAAGGTCCCCAAAACACACACGGCCGACGCAAGGGAGCTTGGGACGGCGTGCGGGCGACGATTGATGATGGTTGCGGTGACCAGTGGAACTTGCGGGCGCGTTTTTTGTGTAATAACTGCTCAGTGGAAAACTCTGCATGATTTGGTCGGTACTTTTCGGGAAATTCTCGCCATGCCAGTGCGATTTGACGACGCATTTCGAAGAGCACGCGAATGCTTCTCGGTAGCAAAACCAGTGCGGGGTTTTCGTCAGACATGCGTAGTAAGGTTGACGGCAACGGTAGCAACAGTCTAGTATAGGACGATACATGTACCAAGTCTTATCTTGGTTGATCATACTCGTGTAGAGACATTGGATTGGCCATGGGTGTTTGGTCTAAAAAGTCGGAGAAATATATTAGTTGGTTAACGAATGAATTTTTCAACGCAGTCAGGTGAATCATCCGACCGACATGCAGTTTAACTAATTCAGTACTGCCTGAGGCTTATAATCCACCATTATCAAGCAGAATCACTGTAAACTTGGCATTCTGTAATAATTACCATCATCCTCAGAAGCGGTCATGCAGTCTGAATTAAATTCGTCTATTGTGCAACGTTTAGGGGAGCACGGGTGGCGTGTGCTGTTAGCGCGCTGCCTCTCACCAAAAAGTTAAGCCCGGTTAGACGGGGTTAGTACTTGCATGGGTGACCGCTTGGGAATGACCTCATTGTCGGGCTTGGACTCATGTGAGTAGAGTTGTAGTTGATCTCTCCTGTGCTTCGAGGGTTTTTCGCCGGGTTCTCCGGTTTTCCTCCCTCCATAAAATCAACACCTAACATCTTAGCTGTGATCCGTGGTCTGAACTGTGTCGTATGGCGGCTGCCTGGAGCGCCTTTGATATGCCTCGACACGGACACGTTGATCTGCGTCCTTCGCAATTCAGCCACTGGCTGCAAGTAAGGATGATTAGCCGCCAGTCCTTTATCCCTTTAGCGCAGGCCTTACGGTGAGGTGAATACGGGCAAGATTTTTCTTCAACTTTCAACGCGCAACTTTGCTGTTATGCAAGTTGAAAATTACCACCCACCGCGTTGTTTCACGTATTACCACCCACCTTAAACATTGTCACGCAAATGATTTCGTTGTAAGTTGAAAAAATGTGTTGAAAATAGTAGACTCCAGTTCTACTTGCTGCAACATGCTGATTCAACTTGCAACGGCAAAATCATTATAAACAGAAACTGACCCTAGTTTCATCAGCGAATCAACACGACGACGTCTCGCGCTCGTAAAAGTGTTGCGTGACAATGTTTGAGGTGGGTTACTATTACGCTATTCAACTTGCAACGCAACAATGTTGCAGCAATTTGTTGTAATTGCCCGTATTTACCCCACCGTTAAGGACGTTATCCTTGACGTTGAAATATCTCAACTATATACTCCAGTCCGAAGCAAGGAAACGAAAAACTGCAAAAGATGTTACTTTGTCATTTTAGAAGTGTTCTCAGTTTCAAATTAGACAGACTTAATTTTCGCTTCATGCAATCATGCATGCACTTAATATAAAATGTTTAATTAAATCCGCCCTAGGCATATTAAATAAGCGTTTGTTTACAAGGCCTGGCCAAACGCTTTCAACATTTCATTCAACATCGTTGAACATTATTGAATTCAACCGTGATTCAACATTTTGAAAGCGTTTGGCCACCCTGTTGAATGATGTTGAACGTTGTTGAATGGTGTTGAATGATGTTGAACGAAATTTGAACATGTTCAAATTTTCGTTCAACATGCGTTCAACAATGTTGAACGATGTTGCATGAAATGTTGAAAGCGTTTGGCCAGGCCGTAAATAACCTTAATTGGTGCAAAAGGATTAAATAATAAGTACATAGGTGCTAAGCAAAGCTGTCGAATTTGAACAGTGACACTGAACATGAACAAAATTTAAACAATGTTGCATATATACCATCCAAATAGAATTTTAAAAATCTCCATGAAATTAAACACTATATACGTTTATATTATATATTAAAATACGATCAAGTCGGTTTTCTTTGTTTTTTGCGGGATTTATATCCCATAAATCCCGCATTATAAATTCATAGGGTGCCTGCAGCTACAACTATCTCGTATGGTAACGCCGGTAGCGCTCACATACGGGAAGGAGAGCAAGGGTTTGCTTTTCGCTCCACGTAGTTTACGAGAGGAAGGCTCAACCAACAGATTTTGATGATTTTTATTGGTTTGCCTTCCTCTCGTAAACTACGTGGAGCGAAAAGCAAACCCTTGCTCTCCTTCCCGTATGTGGGCGCTACCGGCGTTACCATACGAGATAGTTGTAGCTGCAGGCATCCTATGAATTGGGCAATTATAAATTCATAGGGATTATATATATATATAAGCCCGGGGCCTATATATATAATCCCTATGAATTTATAATGCGGGATTTATGGGATATAAATCCCGCAAAAAAACAAAGAAAACCGACTTGGTCGTGTTTTAATAGATATTAAGCCCTAATCAAACGAGGACGCAAGTCATAGCAAGTTGGCAGTCACAAATTTCTGTGGCGGTCGTTCGAACACCCAAATTAACAAAATAAAGGTTTCATGAGTGTTTTAAACAAGTTTTAACTTTGTCACAGTACATGAATATTTTCGGGAAATTATTCAGAGCGGCTGGCTGAGATAGCGTGACTGCCAACTTGCGTGTTCTCGTTTGATTCGGGCTTTACCACCCACCTTGAACATTGTCACGCAACAATGATTTTGTTGCAGCAAGTAGAACTGGAGTCTACTTTTTTCAACAATTTTTTCAACTTGCAAAAAAATCATCGTTGCGTGGCAATTCGTTGCGTGGTAATACGTGCAACAACGCTTTTCAACTTGCAACGCAACAAAGTTGCGTTGGAAGTAGAAGAAAAATGTTGCGCGTATTATTACCTCAGGCTGAGTAACCCAGCAGGGTTTAAGCGCTGTTTTTGGGTGTGAATCAGGACCAAACAAGGAGCCCGCTTTGACAAGTAAAAACCATCTCGCGTTAGCCCATACAGAGTAAATTATAGATATTAACGACCAAATTAAAAGTTAATTACTGACCATTGACTAGCAGGGGGCTAGCCTTAACGGCTAACACTAAAAAGCGATACACGATACAACGACGACACAGCGATACAACGATACAAAATCCGGGGGGATTACACATTTCTATAAAAAAATCAAGGGGACTTCAATGGTAAAAATTTAAGCCGGGGGGGAATGCATGAGTTGTAATAATTGCGTTGTATTAACCCCTTGACTACCAGACGGGTGAAATCATCTGGAGTTAGCCAGAATAAACTGATACTAAAGGTGCGTCTACATGCTCGCTTAATAGGAGTCAAGGGGTTAAGCAGCAATAGCTATTAAACGCCAGATGATTTTACTCAGTCGTCAAGGGAAGACGTACACAACGCTAGTAATTTGAAAATGCGCAAGCGCAATTTAGATGGCTGTCAGGCAGGATTCAAGACATTCGCTACAACATTTACAACCCATTCCCCCCGGCTTAAATTTTTTTACCAGTGTAAGTCCCCCTGATTTTTTGACAGAAATGTGTAATCCCCCCGGATTTTGTATCGTTGTATCGCTTGTATCGTTGTATCGCTATATCGCTGTATCGCGTATCACTTAAATCATCTGGTAAAAATAAACCCATTGCAGACTTGTAGCCCAGGCCGTCAATGGTTCTCTCTTTGATGACTTTGATGAGTAAAATCGTCTGGTATTAGACAGAATAAAACAATAAAGGCGCCGTTTTTGGCCAGCTCAGGCTGCCTAGGATGTCTGAGCCTCTGAGGGTTCTCTCTTTCATGAGTAAGATCGTCTGGCGTTATAGACACAGTAAAATAACCTGGCGTTTGACAGTAAAATAGGAAATGGGGCCGCTTTTGGACGCATTGCTGCCTAGGATGTCCGAGGGTTCTCCCTTTGGCTTTGATGCGGAGTAAAATCATCTGGCGTTGGGTAAAACAAGAAACGAGCCGTATTAAACAAAAGTACAATAAAATACGTTTAGTTTCACAAGATATACTCACAGCTCTCGTAGTTCTTCTTGTTATCTTACCACTACTTGGTAATTCTTGACGTTCATCGGCTGTACAAGTTCCAACGCAAAGAATCACAAATACGAAATACAACAGCATGTTATGTGGTCGAAAACCAGACTGTTTCGCAAGGAGAATTTCTGAATTGAGTTAACGGCGAACACGTCCCTCACAGCTTATGCTGAACGACTTCTAAATCCCCAACCTTCGGTGGCAAGAACTATAAATTCCTTATTCAAGCGAACAGCAACCACTTTCAAACGGCAAGTAGGATCAGTGAGATCTGACTTCTAAATAGCCAATGGCAATGATACGTTTGGCCATAAGTTTGGTAATTGAACGTTAATGACAGACACGCAATCACGGTGCCATTAATTAATGATCATTGTACTATTCTGTCATCGGTCTCCTAGCTAGTATATACTGCAAATACTTCATATTAATCCTGCAGCTTTTGTGGGAAGAAGTACAAATTCCTTTTTACTCGGGCTACCTGTGGTAGGCCCCATTTTGCATTTTTTACTTCCGCAGTTTGTAAGTTCTTTGCTCCTTTCGCTTTTAGAGTTAGGCTGGGTTTAGACGTCGAAGTTCCGTCGCATTTAATTCGTCGCATTTAATGCGACGATTATGCGACAGAAGTGACACAGTTCGGTTTAGACGTCGAATTTAATGTGTCGCATTTAATGTTACGGTTGAAATTTAACGCCAAATAGCTCTTAACGTTGGTGTTTCGAGTTTCGAATTACCGCGCGTTCCAATTTGCATGCCACCCAGCTGTTAAGAGAAACGCCATGTTTTTATCTTCAAGTGAGTATATCAAAAAGCTAAAACACAAAGAAGACCTTCAGATGCTCTCTGTGTTTCAACATATGTTGTTAAACCTTGGCGTTGGTCGCCCGTTTGTCGTTAGTGAATGTATAAGCTTTCGCTTAAAGCTCTCTCATTCTTAAAACTCGATTAATGTGTTGCTTTCGGCTAGTTCGACAGTTTTCTTCAGCCAAAAACTCCAATACCTTTAGCAAGTAACCCTTTATTGCCACCCAACTTCATACTAATTGTTTTCGTCCGTCACAAAACATTCTGGACGATACAAACAAGTACGACATGTTGAAAATGATCTTCGTGGGGCCCACGAACTGTAAAATTGTTGGGTATTGAGGGATATTGTAGGATAGAAAAAGTGATTATAATAATTTATGCATTTTATTCGACTGCATTTTATGCGACGTCTAAATCAACGTCGCATTTCCGTCGAATTATGCGACACAGCTCGTCGCATAATTCGACAGCGTCGAATTAAATGCGACGCGTCGAATAAAATCAGTTTAGACGTTGCATTTCCGTGGGATAAAATTGGTCGCATTAAATGCGACGAATTAAATGCGACGGAACTTCGACGTCTAAACCAAGCCTAAGTTGGACAAAAGTTGAACAGCTTTGCCTTTTTATCAAGGTGTTCTTGCACGCTGTTGGTAGATTTTGAAACTGTCGACTGGCTGACTTTATAGTAATTTATTAAAGTGCCAATGTCATCCTCAGGGACTTTACATATTTATACTAATTGGAACATTCTGACAAGATTTGTAACATATCTTCTCAGGCGAAAATTTCATCTTCATGGATTTTTTTGCCGTTAAAGTTGACGGAAGTGACGTCGAAAGAGGAATTTGTCTATATGAAAACCACTTTACAGATTCCTCTTTTGACGTCACTTCCTTCAACTTTAACGGCAAAAAAATCCATGAAGATGAAATTTTCGCCTGAGAAAATATATTACAAATCTTCTCAGAATGTTCCAATTAGTATAAATACGTAAAGTCCCTGAGGATGACATAGGCACTTTAATTTAAATAGCGATCAGATGTGCAGCGCTGACAACTGTCTTGATCGTAAGTATGTTAACCACTGTGAAGTATGCACCACGGCACGCCACGCCACCACATGCATTCAGCCTTCGATCTGATCTTCCTCGGCGCATTCCCATGTGCCAGCAGAGACCTTACGAAGTACGACGGCAACTTAATTCAACGACGACGTCTTTTAAACAAAATAATTCTACAGTGTGTATCAAAAAAACTGAACCCTTAGAAAACTACCTGTTGTAGTAGTTTGAAAGCCCTAAGCACTTCGCTGAACCCACAGATGCGTAAAAAACACGGTCTTATACACCTGGGAAGTTAGGATAACTTGAAGTGTATGCATGGTGAAAGTTATTTAAAAGCTTTTTCGCTTCGTTTAACTTATGTGCTGATTAATTTAACAATAGGTTGTTTTCTAAGGGTTCAGTTTTTTTTGATACACACTGTAGTTGTGGAACAAAGAGAATGAATGACTTTTAGTCCCTAGGGTAACCTCAACAACGCCACTTGGAGCATTTTCACGTCTTCAGGACGACGTCAACTGGCCAAAATACAGTAAACACCCACGTGTAAGAACCTAGATTTTTTCAAGTCTGGCAAAATAGGTTCTTATATTTTGGGGTAATTACTGACAATTTAGGCAAAATAGGTTCTTAATAGGTTCTTAAAATTTCTTTAAGGGAAATGCTATTGTTATATGACCAGATATATAAACCACTTTGTTATAGAGAGATTATACTGTATGTATGTAATTTCTGTAATGATATTTTTATGGAAGGGCCAAATATATAGCAAATTTATATTTTATAGTCCCACATTTTGGCTACAGCACTGTTTCATTATTCAGAGTGACTCTTCATATAAGAACCTTGTGGCTTTGGTTGGCTAAACAGGTTCTTATATTTTGGGGTATTAAAATCCAAAATTTCTGCCTACAGGTTCTTAAATCACTAGGTTCTTACACGCGGGTGTTTACTGTATGACAACTGTTGCGTAAGATTGACTTCAATACTGACACTACAATCATTTGAGCAATGCTGGTGGCGTTTTGGAAGTCACTAAACTGGCTTCAAATATCAAATATAATAGTCAGTTAGCCGTGACGTTTTTAATTATAAAACTTATGTAGCTTGCCATCGTCGTCCTAGCATCGTAAGGTCCCTAGTAGCCCAAGTGAACTCCTGACCGCAACCCTCACAAACGACGACAAACGACATGATCAATGTGTGATGTTGTGTTGTCGGTAATTAGGGATGACAACAGAACTTGACAACGGAGGAAATTTAGATGGTAAATCTGTCTTCACATTGAAAAAGTATTCACTTTTAGCGACCAAATGTTTACAGGTATTTATTATATGGAGAAGAGTATTTTATAGCAACTAAAACACTCGTAGAATCCATATTTCACTACATCCGGGAACCGAGTGGCGTATTTCTCGTACGTAACGCTCGCGAGTGACATATCGACAAGTCATAAATTTACTCTTTTTGCTATAAGTTTCGAATCAAGTAAATTTGAGCCAGTAACTTCTCTTAATACGTAAAATGACGTATTCGAATAAGCTGTTGTATTTTTCATTTGTATTTTCTAAAGGTTTTAGGTCAAGCGGTTGTAGTTTTTGCATTAAACCCAGTTTATCAACATCACTTCCACGCATAATTTCATTGTCCATATAATAAATAGAACATTACACGGTTGCTCAAAGATATGGATTTCATGTTCTCGTGGCAAGAGCAATATCTCACTCGTTCGCTGCGTTCACTTATATAATAAACACAATATCATGAATGGAAATTTTACATATTTAGGACATTTGGAACCTTCTGAGAAGATTTGTAATATATCTTCCTTTTCTAAAATTTCATTTTCATGGACTTTTTCGCTGTTTAATTAGTTGACGGAAGTGACGCCCACGTAGGAATTTGTCTATATAAAAACCACTTTACAGATTCCTGGGTAGCCCGTCACTTCCGTCAACTTTAACAGCGAAAAAGTAGATGACACTTTAGAAAAGGAAGATATATTACAAATCTTCTCAGGTTCCAAATATCCTCCATATGTAAAATCCCAAATCATGATATAGACACTTCAAAAAACTAGAAAACAAAAGCCCTTGTTTCGGCCATCTTTCTTTCTCTCGTCTTTAAGGGCTACGAAAATTTATCAGTAAAGTTCGTCGATGTCGAAGACCTAACAGATGGAGGCAAGTTACTCGGCACCTGAGATATCCCGGCGAGTATAGAAGTAAACAAACACTGTTTTTCCCACCGCAGTGTTTATATGAGTCAGACGAGTAACTCACTCTGGCGAGAACTCGGCGGCACTGGCAGCCGGGATCTCGGCAAAGCGGGATAAACATTTCCCCATATGAACACTTTTCAATTCCTCGTGTAAACTCGGCATAGCGGGATGAATTTTCTATATTCGTTGTTTATGTCACTTTCGTTGATGATAATCATCTCAAATATTACAACTTGCCAGGTAACTCGCTTTCATATAAACAGACTGACGTAAAGTTTATCTCGGCAAACCGGGTAACTCTACTCCATATAAACAGGCACTAACTCGCACTAAATTAAACGAATGCCACCGCCATCCCCCTCCCTCGAAATGGAACGCTGGTTTCGGAACGCCGGTACGCACCGCAATCAATCACTTATCCGGTGACGTAGACTTGCTCCAAGTCCGCCTCTTAGCGCTAGTTTTTGCGGGCGGGCGGAAAGGCGGGCGAGCGGAAAAGCGGGAGGAAAGAGGTGGACTTGTTTCGCTTGCAGGCTTTTTAATCTAATTAAATATTCTGGCGGGAAATCGCTGAAATGTACATCGCCCTGTTTTGACGTGTTTCGGGTTGTCGTACATGCAATGGAAAGTGGTTCTACCCCTACTAAAACGTTTTCAAGAGTCTGTTCAACTCCAACTTCCAAAGATAGCACTTGCATAGCAATTTAGCCTGAATATAATTACTTTCCGAATTACGTCACCGGTCGAAAAATTCACCGGTGAATTTTGGCGCTACATGTGGGAAAAGTCCTTTTCAACGAGGAACCGAAAGGTCAAAAATGTCGAAAGGTCAAAAATGTTTGAAAACGACTTTGAGAAAGTCTACCGGTGACGTTAAGTTTGTTTCCTCAATAAAGATTATTTTCAAAAGATTATGACTTATGTCACGCTAGCTATTCCTACAACTTTACTCGTTCCTACGCAAACAAAATTGTCCTAGAATTGTCACAAAATCTCACAATAATAGTTTTATATTATATAAAAAACATAAAAGACATACTGGAAACCTGCCCAGAAATACGGATCGTCAACATTAAGCAAAAAAAATGGATTGCAAATGTGACATCATGAATTAATTTTGACCAAGTGAATTGTGTGAAAATTTGGTCTTGGATGTTCAGGAATCCTCCATAGTTTAAGGTTTATAAACTATCTCTCTAACTCTTTCCTGTCCGAATTGGTCTTTAGTATTTTATTCTGGCTAACGCCAGACGATTTTATTCACCTCTGGGGAAGCCCTCGGACAGGAATGAGTTAATATCACTTTGCCAATCCCATACATACAAATAACATAACACTATTTACATAACAACAATAAGATATGACGATATTTACATAAGTCATAACAAAATAACGGAAATAATTGGATGGCGGCATCTCAGCAGGGGGAAACTGAATTCCCATATAAAAGCTGAGCTCCTAAGACGAAACGGATATTAGTTACAACACAAAGAGATACTAGTTTTAGCAACTAAAAACCTATTATAAAACCCCCCAACTATTTACAAATTAGACGGGGGAAAAGCTATTTTTTAAATGAATGTACAAGGAACGTTTAAACGAGGCGAGACCACTGACTAGTAGCGGACATAACACATCTAGGTAAAGAGTTCCAGTCATTAATATATCGGTTGAAAAAAGGGAACTTGAAATAGTTAGTTAATAAATAGTTAATAGTTGTTAGATGACTTGTATTTAATAATTGAATCAATTTAATACGGGCCTTTTATATATGGGGCAAAATACACCGCGGCGAAAATAAGTCGCGAACCGCTCGTCAGAGATAAACAGTTACACGGTCAATTCTTGAATAAGTCGCGGCTTATTGATTGCATGACCGTTTATACGAGCTGTTCGCGACTTATAACCTGGTTAATACGTCGCATTTAATGCAGACGAATCAGTTAATTCATAGTTGAAGTGCACATGAAACGAAAATTAAGTTTGTCTTATTTGAAAGAACACTTAAAATGATAGAGTAACATCTTTTGCAGTTTTTCGTTTCCTTGCGTCGTTGTTGAGATATTTCAGTTTGTTTGAGATGTAAATTAAACAACTTGACGTCACATGTGCATAATGAGTTATCAGAGAAGGTACTTGAAAATTCTACATGTTTGGCGTTGTGAGAGAAACACACGCACATACTTCCTTCGAATTAAGTTTGGGTTGATAATAGCAAAAAAATATAACCTTCTCTGATAACTAATTATGCACATGTGACGTCAAGTTGTTTAATTTACATTTCAAAACAAACTGAAATATCTCAACAACGAAGCACGGAAACGAAAAACTGCAAAAGATGTTACTCTATCATTTTAAGTGTTCTTTCAAATAAGACAAACTTAATTTTCGTTTCATGTGCACTTTAAAGTCGACGTAACTGCTCGAATTCGTTTCATGCGACGAATTTAATTCAGTGACGAGCAAGGAAAATTCCGCTAGATCGCGCCAAAAACGTCTGCGATAGTAAACAAAAATCTGATCACAGGCTCAAAAAATATGTCATCATAATTATTGCATTTAATTCGATGCGACGTCTGAAACCAACACGCATTTCAGACGTTGTATCCGTCTCAGCGTGATGGATACAACGTCTCAGACGAATTTAACTCTTCAGTCGAATTTAATTCGTTTCATACGTCGCACTACAGTCGCATTTAATTGATTGAGTTAAATTCGTGTGAATTAAATGCGACGTATGAACCAGACAATCAATTTTACAAGCCTCTTTTCCACATATCTTTGACCGCACGTTTTGGCAAATGACAAAGCAATTTCATTGTTGCAAAATGGCACAATGCCGCCAGTTCAAACCTCTTTGTCGTGATAAAGTGCCCATGAAACAAAAATTAAGTCTGTTTTATTTGAAAGCGGAACACTTTAAACAGTGGTGACGGCGTAGCGAGGGTTGACCAATTGAGCGGGTAGCACGCCCCGGAAAATTTTTGACTTTTAAGGGTTTTGAAACGCCATTGCCTGCATTTTAGGGAAAGAATTTGTAGAATTCTCAAGATTATAAAATACGAAAATTAAATATTTACATTATTTTTTTGGAGGATTGCAGCAAACATTTTAGTCAGTTTGATTATGTATTTATTGTGCATACAAGTATGTTAATGAAAATAGCGTGCGGTATAGATTCTTTAGTCACACATGGAAAACGCGTGGCCTGGCCAACACGTACGGCAAAACGTGAGGTTTGGCGTCGGTGACTTGACTTCATTGGGACGTGATGTCCTCAAACACCACGAAAACACCGACAATTTACTTCCGGTTGACGTCCGTGTTGTCAAAAACGCCGCTTGCTTAAGCTCTCATTGACGCTTGGACGCGCCACTGAGTCTTAAAATGATAGAATAACATCTTTTGAAGTTTTTCGTTTCCTTGCTTCGTTCTTTAATAAAGAAGTTATATATCATTGCAATTATCAAACCAAACTTAATTCAAAGGAAGCATGTGGGTGTGTTTCGCCCAGAACACCAAACATGTAGATTTTCAAGTGATTATATTTGATAATATCAAAGATATACTAGAAGTTACTATCGCAAGGAAAGTGCTGCGTGAAGGACCAAATGGAGTCCTAATATGCTACTGAAAAATTCTGGATATACTCTGATTTTATACTTATAGTATAGTACAGTAGGTCAACACCAGGGCCTGGCAGCCACGAACAGGAGTGGTGCAGTGCAGACTGCAGAGTCTTGTTGCTTCAAGGTTGCTAGTAGCATTAACTTTCACTTGCTAGGGTCAGAAGACCCACTTACTACATTTTTCTCAAATGACCTTCAGACAGGAAAGATTAAACATTGAGAATTAAGATTTTCTGGTGCCGGCTATAGTAATAATTATACATATTTTTGATATATCAAATCAACAAACAGCCATGTACATATGCAGATAGATCAATGGGACAAAACAAATAGAAAATATATTTTCTTTAAAAATAACAGGAACAATAACATGATTAATAGTTTGCAAGATGATAGTGTTCTGAATGTTAGACTACACAGTCAGCAGTTCCACATCTATCAATTTGTATGTTTGGGTATCATTATGGTAATAGTGAGAAAATATATTTTTCTTTAAAAATAACAGGAACAATAACATGATTAATAGTTTGCAAGATGATAGTGTTCTGAATGTTAGACTACACAGTCAGCAGTTCCACATCTAGCAATTTGTTTGTTTGGGTATCATATGCAAGAGTTAGAGTGCCTAGCTCTAGGATAGCTTCAGTGAGTTCTTCTGATGCTGAATGTTCCAGGTCCAGTGATGTTTTCCAGGGGGAACGCGGGGGAACGCCGTCCCCCCACCTTTTTTACCAGGGGAACGGCGTCCCCCCTGCCAAAATCAAACATGGGGGAACGCCGTTCCCCCTGGCAGGGATTAAATATGAGTGAAGTTCAGTGAACGCCGTTCGACACCGTCCAAATAATTTTGGCTATCACTTGTTCTACATACGTGTTATTTTTGGCAATAATTGCTCAGCATCCTACGTGGAAATACTTCAGAACGTAATTTTGTCACTATTTTAATCTCCCTGAAACTTGATATACTTGCAGAAAATTCTAGCAGACTAGCACAAAAATACTAGAGTCTGATAATTGACGTCCGCTTAGATAAATACTTATTGTCATAAGCGCGGATAACGTCAGGCAGCAGCCCAGCAGGCCAGCAGGATATAATTAGTATAGTCTTTCGCGCAATCGCGAAATTAAACATTAAAATGAACATTAAAATGATCAATGGGAACATAAAATGATTCAATAAGAACATTAACATGATTCAGCAGATGATCAAAGAGTAAAGAAACGCAAGTTGGAAGATAATGAAGAGACAACTACGAAGCAAGCCGTCTGGAAATTACTTTAAAGCTCAGACATTTTAGACATTTTTACATCAAACAGTAGTTTAAATTACAAATCAGTTTGTCGCCTGCGTTCATAAGCAGAATGTAATATATAATTATCAAATATATTGTTTGTTTAACTAGAATAAATGTGACATTTTTTAACAAGCATGTCTATTAGACTAAACTAAACCCCCGCTTGTTTAATTTCATGGCCATTGGCCACGCCCAATCGAGTGACCACGCCCATTTGATTTTCAAGAGCGTCCCCCCACTTCTAAAATTAGCAAAACATCGCTGCCCAGGTCACATAGATTTTTGAGCTTATTGGCAACATCACTGAAAACTGTAAGGCGGAGGTTTTGATGTGGGTCCTGAGTGGTTTGGACAAGGAGACGAAGATACCACTGAACCTTGCAACGATTGACCTTTTGGCTCATGCTACAATTTTCACAGAATGCCAGTGTGCCTATACTAAAGGCTGGTTAACACTATCAAAGTTTCTGTGATCAAAGTATGCTTTGATTAAAGTATTTGACAAAAGACGGCGGTTGCTTTGAAGTTCTTTGACTTTGATCACAGAAACTTTGATGGTGTAAACCGGCCTGAAAACACGATATGAATTTATGATTGCCCAATTCATAGGGTGCCTGCTACAACTAGGGACCTTAAGATGCTAGGACGATGACGGCGGTTAAAAACCAATTCAAATTTTAGCATTAAAAAGAAGTCACGGTTAACTGACTACTGTATTCAATACTTGAAGCTTGTTTTATAATTTTCAAAGTGTTAAAACGGTTGCAGTGTCTGTGTTAAGGCAATCTCAGACAACAGTTCTCATCACCCCACGAGTCAACGTCGTCCTGAAGACGTGAAAATGGTTCGAGTGGCGTTGTATATAGAGCGAGGACGGTGTTAAGATTACTCTTGGGACTAGAAATTATTCATTATCTTTGTTTTGCAAGAAGAATGCTTTTGTTTGAAGGACGTCGTCCTCGAAGTTGCCGTCGTAGATCTTAAGGTCCCTACTATCTCGTATGGTAACGCCGGTAGCGCCCACATACGAGAAGGAGAACAAGGGTTTGCTTTTCGATCCACGTAGTTTACGAGAGGAAGGCAAACCAATGAAAATCATCAAAATCTGTTGGTTGAGTCAGCACTTTATTACACTGAACGTTGAGCATAAAATGTGGGATTGATACTGCATCAATACGCATGCCCAATGATGTAATGATAGATCTGGTACTAATTATTCATACTAATTATTCAAACAAGCTTGTAGAAGTCTGTGTATGTGTTCAATGAACCTTTACGTACTTCTCAAGTTGTTTAATAAACTAATATTCAAAGGTTGCTTTGGAGTCTTATTATTTCATAAAATCCCGTTAACATTTGACATAACAATGTCCTTCGACACTCGGTAAATGCTATTTTTTAGAAAACCTTCTTCAATCGTGTTTTAATCTGTTTTAATTTAAAGTTTCTATCTGGCTTAAAGCCCCCGTTCTCGGTATTTATCCTATACTTAAAAACATCACTCCTCCTCTATTACTTTAATTGGTAGTATATAATATTAAACTTTTGATATTTTGTTTCTATTTTCCGACTCGCGTTAATTTAATTAACTTGTTTACCATGGAGATCAGATTCGCGTTAATATAATCAGATTTTAAAAGACCTAGAAGCAATCCGCGTTGATTAGATGTCGCGTTAATAAAGTGCATCGTTAATTTCCTATAATAAGGTATATGGAAAACTTCCAGCCCTTTAGCGTTGGCGCTTATCTCTATATGGGATAGGCTTCCCCTTGGCAATAGACAAGTTCAAGGTTACGGACGCCATATTGAAAAGTGGCAAAGAGTCTGGGGCGAGCGCGGTCAAAGGGGGCAAACGCCTTATATTTTCATATGTAAACTTCACGATTTTTGATGAGTGGGTGAATGGTTTACGCTTGTTTTGAACGATTTCGGGTCCGTATCGTTTTGTAATTTCTGTAATACTTCAAGGAAACGTAGGGAAAGCTTTGTATGTTATTTTGGAAGGCTTGGAGGATTCTAAAAGAAATCGCGATGGTTTGTTGAGGAATTGTATGCGAGCGCTTCACTGATTTGGTCATGAAAATATTATTGGCTAGACTCTCTAGGTTCAGTTCACGTCCTTAAAAGTGCTATCTATCACTAACATTTAGAATACCTGCTCGTAAATTGGCTTGTTCATCGCTCCTCGCTCTGTATCAATGGGCGCGTGTACATACAATTCCTCAACAAACCATCGCGATTTCTTTTAGAATCCTCCAAGCCTTCCAAAATAACATACATACATACATACATACTTTATTGAGCAATTCCCAACTGGGCTTTTCAATGCCCATTACAGTTTAAAATTTATAATGTAAAATATGAATATTTATAAAATCAAATGTATAACAGCTTAAAATATTAATTAGTGGCTATTAAGAAAATTGTCTAACAAAGCTTTTTCTATGTTTCCTTGAAGTATTACAAAAATCACAAAACGATACGGACCCGAAATCGTTCAAAACAAGCGTAAACCATTCACCTACTGATCAACAATCGTGAAGTTTACATATGAAAATATATGGCTTTTGCCCCCTTTGACCGAGCTCGCCCCAGACTCTTTGCCCCTTTTCAATATGGCGTCCGTAACCTTGAACTCGTCTATTGACTCGAATGTTTGCGCCTCTAACTACATTGTCCCTTCCTTTAACTAAACTACTACTGCCGTCTTCCATTCCGACCTTTTTTGTTTTCTTCAAAAACTATCACGACATCCCCTATCTGTCAGTACAGTTCTATCAGTGTCAGTATCAGCCTTACTTACCTTAGTGCGGTTAAACTCTCTGAGACTAGTCAGATATTCTTTCCTCCACCTATTCCAAAAATGGTAGGAGGGATGGAAGTTTTTTCTGGCTCTCTTAGGAGGGTTGAAAAGAGTTATTGTACACATGAGCATGAAATAATTCCTAATGTATACATGTAAATGCGAGGTTAAACCCAGTCCTTTTATTAGGACTAGCCCTCCTGCATGGGATACACGCGTAAAAACGCACAACTTGTTCACGCGGTTGTCAACAGGCGTGAACAATGTTGTGCTGCTCACCGTGAACAATGTTGTGCTGCTCGCCGTGAACAATGTTGTGCTGCTCACCGTGAACAATGTTGTGCTGCTCACCGTGAACAATGTTGTGCTGCTCGCCGTGAACAATGTTGTGCTGCTCGCCGTGAACAATGTTGTGCTGCTCGCCGTGAACAATGTTGTGCTGCTCACCGTGAACAATGTTGTGCTGCTCGCCGTGAACAATGTTGTGCTGCTCGCCGTGAACAATGTTGTGCTGCTCACCGTGAACAATGTTGTGCTGCTCACCGTGAACAATGTTGTGCTGCTCGCCGTGAACAATGTTGTGCTGCTCGCCGTGAACAATGTTGTGCTGCTCGCCGTGAACAATGTTGTGCTGCTCGCCGTGAACAATGTTGTGCTGCTCGCCGTGAACAAGTTGTCAACGAATTGTTCACGTATGGTTCGAACAACTTGTTCACGGATAAATCAACAGTCATGAACAAGTTGTTCCATGCAACAGCACATTTTTATAGCCAGCAACGTTGTTCGCACATGATACAACATGTTGTTACAGCATGACGAAATAACAACGATGAACAACAATGTTACAACAATGGTGAACATGGTTGATGTATCAACACGTTCTTCGGTTGTTACAACATGCGTGAACAACGGTTGTTGTTTCATCAAGCTGTAACAACTTGTTGAAACAATGATGAACAATGTTGTTCATTTATCAATGTTGTTCACATATGTCAACAAGTTGTTACAGCATTGTTCAGGCAACAATGCTGTAACAACTTGCGAGATTTTTACGCGTGTAGCTGGCACATAAAAGAATACTTAAAATGTTGGGGCCAGTTGTATAAAACTCTTAACAGTTTAACTACCCGTCGCATAGTTAAATTGTAGTTAACTTCTCAAAATCTGGTCTCGATTAGCTAGAATCAAGCCCTAACTACAGTTAAAGTTAACTACCAGTTATACAAACAGCCCTTGGTCTTCATGAAAATGGCATGTAAAGTATATTAAACAGCCCCAAGATAAAAAGATTGCACATGTAAAAACGCGCTAATTAAACTCCCTTCCACGCCAAAACGGATGCTTTCAGCATTTCCCCCTCCAACTATACGTGCGCACTAGCTCGGATATGAATTTTCAGGGGTTTTTTTCTTCTTAAAGTACCTATATCGGGATTGGGGATCTTACATAATATTATTTACGATGTTTATAACCTTCTGAGAAGATTTGTAAATTGTAATATATCTTCCTTTTCTAAAATTTCATCTTCATGGACTTTTTCGCTGTTGAAGGTGACGGACGTGACGTCTAAGCAGGAATCTGTAAAGTGTTTTTTATATAGACAAATTCCTGCTTAGACGTCACTTCCGCAGTGGCGTCGTGGGAGCTGTTCAACAGCGGGGGCTCAAGTCCAAAATTTTCCAACAGGTGGATTTTTTCTTAATTTTTCAAAAAAGAAATTATAGCGATTTCATCACAAAGTTTTCTGATCTAAAAAACTACAGTATACAGTAGGTTAACAGTCTACAGTGTTTCAATCAATCTAAATTATACGTTCCGTGTCCACGCAGAAGAAGATATAGCACTAAGTACGTACTAACAGTCCAGGACATGAAAGTTTGAATCACTTTAATATAGATGTTACGTTTCCACACTTAATATTTACAACTACAAGACTCCATGTATGCCTATTATTTTGTCATGAAGTACACAGGCTTAAAAAAGCGGCCGACAAGAACGCGAAGTTATCCAGCGAAATTTGCCTTGTTCTGTTGTTCACGCGCTAACTTATTTTATAATGAAATAGGTAGCATTACTATGAGTTATGACAAATGTCTGGCAGGATAATATGTGAGTTCACTGTGGCTGACAACATGAACAAACTGGCCGAAATAAGCCAGTCTAGTAAGTCATTACATCATTGTAAACAATCTATTGTCAACTGATGATCAAGTAGTTTCCGACAACCACAAAATTTTGAAAATTTCCGGCAAATATCAAATAGTAGCGGGGGTACAATATTTACCAAATCAAAATGCCATGATGGCCAGTTCGATTTAATCCGGCAACTTCACATCCGTCCAGTAATTGAATCAGGATTTCTAAGTATTGGGAGTGTATCTTCTTCCCGGATTCTCAAAAGGAACTAGTTTTTTGAAAAATCATCTGGAAGCTTTTTACCCACGGGTATGACGCAATACACTAAAATACACGAGCGCCAAGGATGTATAAATACAACTTGACATTGTTTCATTTCATAACTCAAAAGTCAACAAGAATTGCTAAAACTAAATTGGTTTCAATTGGTGATCTATACGTTATACTTTATCTAAAGGCGTCACTTCAGAAAATTCGCCTGTCTTAACTCAAAACCGTGTTGAAAACATCCCGCGAAGGCAAAACCTACAGTTGTTAAGTCAAAAGTCAACAAAAACTACTAAAAGCTAGTGCATTGGTTTAACGGTTGGTTGTCTGTGTTCCGCGTTATTTAAAAGTGAAAACAAGAGAAAACTCATCAGAGGATTGGCTTGTCCAAACTTCCAAAGCCGTGTCATTGAAGACATCCACAGCCTAGCCAACAGAGTATACAGTTCACTCAAAAGTCAACAAGAACAGTCAAAACTCGCAAGTGCATTGGTTTCAACCGGTGGTATAGTCTTCCGCGTTATTAGAACAAACTGAGAAAACTCTTTAGAGGATTTGACTTCTTTAAACTTTCAAAGCCTTGTCAGTGCCGGAAGACATAAGTCTAAATCCATCGCTCACAGATCCGCTAAGCTTCAACAATTTGAGAAAACATCTTCGTAACAAGTTGAATACAGCAATGGGATCACAAATTGTGTTTGTAGTTGTGGTGTTACTTCTGTCCGCGTCAGTTCAGTTCCTAACAGCACTCGAAGATTGTCCTGATAACAAAGATTACAAGTTTGTAGTCGATCAACTCCTTGGTAGCCCAACAAGACGAAAACGCCAAGTAAGTATTACATAATTGCACACTTCGTCAAAAATTATACATTGAATGTTCGGTACACCGTCTCGATCTTTCATTTCATTAATCTTTAAACGTGCATGATGTAATACGGGAAAGTAATTGTCTGAAGTTTTCGTACAGACGAAGCAACGAAGGAGCGAGGTTTGTGCGATCAGAAAACCGAAGGCAAATACTTTCCAGTACAGACCGAGCAAACGAGATTAATAAACCATTTATTATACGGCTTTTCGTTTGTTTTCTTATTTGTTTTTAATTCATCGTTCGCGTCTTCAGATGTTGCCGTTTACCTTACTTTTGAGCTTGTTCGTTTCGTTTCATGTTTACATCTATTAAGCATTCATTTTCAGCGCTTTTAAATAAGTAGTTTTTATAAAAAGAAGCAAAAATGTTCCAGGACGTATTATTGTTTAAAATTTTACCAATGAAAATGTCGAATTCTCTTTTATTTTCACTCAAATCAACTCAGATATTTTCCCGCCAAAACTTGCAGGTCACTAAAAAGAGGCGTAATGTCTTCCCACAATGCCAGGAGGGCATCACCGCTTTTTCCCGAAGCAACCAATCAACGTGCGCCATTTGGCGTAATGACCAGCCATATATATAATAAAAATATATAAAAATCCCAAACATTTGGGATTATATATAACACCAATTACTTCTAGGTACCTTAGTCTACCCCTGACGGATCTATTCTTGTTATCTTCTTTTCAGATCACGTGGTCAGTCGACTGCGCAGTCGCGAGTATTCACGAGATGCCCGACGGTCCAGTCGTCCTTCACGAACGATACGAATGCTGTAAGAAATGTGAAAAATCATTGATCAGATGCCGCCGGAATGATATTGACTTCCTCTGCAAGAAACGAGCGCTGGAATGTTCGTGTTCATGCCGCGCGCGATACGGTCCGCGCGTGGACTCGAACCCAGCCAATGGAGTTCCGTCACGAAGAATCTCGATCCCATCACTCAGGATTAGAAAGTCCATAAAAGCTTTAGGGGCAAAGACCAACGAAGATTGGGAAAAGGAGACATGTTTCAGGACAGACTGTTCTAGATGGCCGTATTGCTGTCGGCGTCGCTATTGCACTGAAGTTATTGAGAGGAACGGTCCACCTGATACAGCCAATGAGATGCTAATTGCTGCACGCTAAAAAACCATGGATATTTAATACCTGTTGTATATAACTGTTACTGAAAATTAAGTTTGTCTTATTTGAAAGAACACTTAAAATGAGAGAGTAACATCTTTTGAAGTTTTTCGTTTCCTTGTTTCGTTATAATATGCAAATTAAACATCTTGACGTCACATGTGCATAACGAGTTATCGAAGAAAGTTATATATCTTTGCTATTATCAAACGAAATCACTTGAGAATCTAAATGGTTGGTGCTGGGGGAGACTGAAAACAGCCACATTATTCCTTCGAATTAAGTTTAGTTGGATAATAGCATTAACGTCAAGATGTTTAATATATCAAACAAAATGAAATATCTCAACAACGAAGCAAGGAAACGAAAAACTGCAAAAGATGTTACTTTGTCATTTTAAGTGTTCTTTCAGATAAGATAAACTTAATTTTCGTTTCATGTGCACTTTAAGTAATTGAAAATGGCTACCGTGTTTATATAGCACGATGCAAACATGAGAGTGAAGTTGGGAGAATTCAAAGATTATGAAGTTGGGCAGTAGGCAAGAATACAGAAGTACTTTCAAATACTCCAAAACCCACTCAAATTGTTTGCATCAGATTACACAAACACTGTGTTTGCATAGCCTGATATAAACACGGTAACTGACCAATCACAGCGTGCCTAAGACACAACCTATTTTATAATGAATTATATTTAATAATTAGTGTGAAATCACAAGGCCAAATACATTATATTTGACATTAGTTTTGTTTGTATTTATTTATTTATTTATTCATGAATGTATTTATTTATTTATTTATTAAAGTTACAAGCAAAAAAATACTAAATATCTGAGTGACAGAAAATTTTACTTTAAAAAATGGCATTGTTAAATTAAAAAACTAACTTTTGCCACAAGTTGTGTGAGCGCATGCATGTTATAATAATAACAACTTTATCTTATTTTATTTTATTAGCTTTGTTAGATACACATTAACAAATTAAAAACAAATACATAAAATGAAAATCCAGCAACCTAGAACAACTGACCTATATGATATATCAATAGTCGAGGAGGAGAAGCGAGAAAACGTCGACCACGTAGCACCCCCACTACACAATATTTTTGACTCCAGATTATAATAGGCTGATACCCATAGAACATTGCTAGGTCAGTCGTACTCACAAATTGTGGGGTCAGTGGCCTGCTACATAGAGGGGGTGGGTGGTCCTTACATTGACAGACTTAAAGTGCACATGAAACGAAAATTAAGTTTGTCTTATTTGAAAGAACACTCAAAATGATGGAGTAACATCTTTTGCAGTTTTTCGTTTCCTTGCTTCGTTGTTGAGATATTTCAGTTTGTTTGAAATGTAAATTAAACAACTTGACGTCACATGTGCATAATGAGTTATCAGAGAAGGTTATATATTTTTGCTATTATCAACCCAAACTTAATTCGAAGGAAGTATGTGCGTGTGTTTCTCTCACAACGCCAAACATGTAGAATTTTCAAGTGACTATGTTTGATAATAGCAAAGATATATAACCTTCTCTGATAACTCATTATGCACATGTGACGTCAAGTTGTTTAATTTACATTTCAAACAAACTGAAATATCTCAACAACGAAGCAAGGAAACGAAAAACTGCAAAATATGTTACTCTATCATTTTAAGTGTTCTTTCAAATAAGACAAACTTAATTTTCGTTTCATGTGCACTTTAAGTCTGTCAATGTAAGGACCACCCACCCCCTCTATGTAGCAGGCCACTGGCCCCACAATTTGCGAGTACGACTGACCTAGCAATGTTCTATGGGTATCAGCCTATTATAATCTGGAGTCAAATTGACTATTGTGTAGCGTTTTCTCGCTTCTCCTCCTCGACTACAACAACGGGATCCAAACACGAGAAAACATGATGAAAGCACGATCGAGGCCGAAGGCCGAGTGGTTTTATTGTTTTCGAGTGTTTGGATTCTCCTGATGAAACACGATAATTAAACGAGTGAAATAAACCCTCATGAGATTTTATTCACGAGTGTGTGTAAAATTTATTCATACAGCAACTTGTTTACCTTGCATAGATAATTGAGATCTTGAGAATTAGGCCCCGTTCACACTATACCGGATAGCTTTTGTTCCCGCACGAAAACCATACCAGATAGGCCTTCTGTAGACACACAAAACGCCTGTTCCGGCACAATTTCTGTGTCGAAGCGCCGCTACACCACTCCAATCTCGAAAGAGGTACATCTTTTATCGGATAGCTTTTTGTGCCGTTTCAGCTCCAGTGCTCGCTGGGTAAGGGGAACGTGGGCTCTGGGAACGAGATTGGTGTGAACGGAGTTCGAAATCGTTACGGAAGTAAATTAATAGAATAGAGCGTGGTGATTGGTTGTATCGCACGGCATAATAATTATTTGCCGTTTCGTGCCGAGTCTGTTTCGTGCCGGCACAACAAAACCTATCCGGTATCAGGGGCGGATCCAGGATTTTTTTAAAGAGGGGGTTGACACCTGTAGGGGGGTCTGGGGGTATGCTCCCCCGGAAATTTTTTGATTTCTGATACCCTGAAATGCTATTTCCTGCATTTTGGGGACAATATTAGGATCAGAAATAGTGATTTTTATACGCTATATTATACACTAAACACAATTTATATATTATATATAATATAATATACCATATATAATAGGCCAGGGGGGTTGCAACCCCCATAACCCCCCTGGATCTGCCACTGGGTTAGTTTGAACGGGGCCTTAGAGTAACACCGGTTTTCATCTAATATCTTGGGTTTTACTGGAGTATCCAACTTCAATCAGGTGATTGAATGTAAGATGGCGGTTGATTGTAATTATTTTCTCCCATAGTAGTAACCGCTGACCTTTTTCTCATAAATTAATTTCTAACTGGTTTGATTGCATGGTCTGCGAGCGCGAGTTAGAGAGAAGAGAGAGGAGAGAGGAGAGAGAGGTCAGTGTCTAAAATTGATTCTCTTCTTCAAAAATTAACAAATCATTATTATATGGCTGGGTTTGATTTCCGGTCCGTACGCAAAACGACGCACGCTGATTGGTTCCTGAGAGGTCGGGATTTTACGATATTGACCTCGGGTCAATACGCTTTTTTCTCGGCCCTGTAAGTTTTGGCGGGAAAATTTCTGAGTTGAATATAAATAAAAGAGAACTGGGTATCTTTATTCAAATATTCTGAACTATAAAATGTGTTGGAACATTACTGCTGGTTTTCTTTAAAGCTGTTTATCTAAAAACACGACAAATAAAAGACGAACCGGTATAGACAAGAAGGCCAAGAAGCGACACGAAAAAGTTAACAGGTAAGGTAAACAGCAAACTCCGAAGACAAAAACAACGCTCGAAACTTAAAAATAAAATGAACCAATAGCCATATAATAAATTCCTTATTAACCTCGTTTGCTCGGTCTGTACGGGAAAGTATTTGCCTTCGGTTTTATCGCACAAACCTCGCTCCTTTGTCGCTCGGTCTGTACGAAAACCTCAGGCAAATACTTTCCCGTACAGACCTCACACTCGGTTAATAAATCCTTAATACTACACTATCTAAAAGTCATATTTTGCAATGTAAACAATTACAACTTGTCAAACTTTAAGTGGGATGCATAGACGTCGAATACAATTTTTTCCCTTCACTTTCTCTTTTCTCGCGCACTTCGGGTTCGTCAAACGACCACCGATTACTTTGGATTGTGACTTTGGTTTTACAGTCTTCCACGAACTAACTTTCTTGCGAGCTTGAACAGTAGCTAGATTAGGATCGTATATCCTCACACACTTGGCGACACAATGAAGACCGTTGCTAGGACAAATCCAATGGAAGCTACCGTAGGTCACGACACAGCTGTTATAGGCTGGGAACTTGCACTTCTCACAGCATTCTTCTATTGGTATGATGCGCTGGTAGATTCCTTGGTACCTAAGAATACTCGCGTAGAAGCAATTATATGGCCATCCCGAGGATACCTGAAAGATATATATAGTCATGATTATAGGATAAAGGACTAGGGGTCTAAACATCCTTATACTTGCAGCCAGCGCTCTCTCCTCCGCAGAGGCTTCTTGACCTTTGTTGAGCTCTTCAATAATATATAGGGGTTTAATATTGCAGGAGTTTATAGACTATAGAGCATAGAGTAATGCGGTAGAGTGTACGTAATGGGAAATAAGGAAAACCGCTGAAATTCGGCGGTTTTCCTTATTTCCCATTACACTCTACCGCATTACTCTATGATATTCTGAGTTTGTTATCACATAGGTTGTCTAAAAAACACTTCGGTCGCAATGATAAATCCTTTATCACATTATCACATTTGTGACCATTGATTTAGGGGCCGAATACATGGGGAAATTTCAGCCCGGGCTGAGATTTCAGCCCGGCTGCTGAAGTATGGAAAAGAGGAGAATGATTTGAATAAGAAACACGAAGTGTGGAAATCAGCCAAGTTGTCACAAACATGCAGCATAAAACAAACATATTTAGATGTGTATTTCAAATAAACCATATTTATTCCTTCTTTATCGCTTTTCACAAGGCACTTCCTGTATTCCACACTTCGTGTTTCTCATTCAAAACATTCACTCCCTCATTTCCATCCCCCAGTAGGGCTGAAATTTCCGGCCCGGTGGTCAGAAATTATTTTTTTCCTCCCACTTGGCTCACCAATGTATTTAGAATATCCAGAATGAAACGAAACTGCGCATGATCATAGTTTAGGCAAATCTGCATTTCGTGGTCGTGATTTACACTTGTCGTTGACCGTGTGACGTCACTAATGACGTTCAAACTTGGCGCCAAAATTTAGAATTTAGAAATTTATTTTAAGAACTGTATAAAAATGTTCTTTAATTAATACGAAGATTTCTAACGAAAACCCTACGAAAATCCAATAAAACGAAGTAGAGTTATGGCTGATTTTATAATTTAAATTTCCCGCGAAATGTAAAAGAATGTAAAGAATTCGCCATATATGGTCAAACTTTAGGGGTATTTAAACTCGAAAACTATAAACCAAATCGAAAATGAACAAAGTGCATCATAGATAAAAACAAATTTGTAGTTTTTTTAATTTGGGACTATGTACTTATTTTATCTCTGACGTCATCAAAACGTAATTATGACGTCATTATTACGTTTTGATGACGTCAGAGATAAAATAAGTACATAGTCCCAAATTCAAAAAACTACAAATTTGTTTTTATCTATGATGCACTTTGTTCATTTTCGATTTGGTTTATAGTTTTCGAGTTTAAATACCCCTAAAGTTTGACCATATATGGCGAATTCTTTACATTCTTTTGCATTTCGCGGGAAATTTAAATTATAAAATCAGCCATAACTATACTTCGTTTTATTGGATTTTTGTAGGGTTTTCGCTAGAAATCTTCGTATTAATTAAAGAACATTTTTATACAGTTCTTAAAATAAATTTCTAAATTCTAAATTTTGGCGCCAAGTTTGAACGTCATTAGTGACGTCACACGGTCAACGACAAGTGTGAAATCACGACCACGAAATGCAGATTTGCCTAAACTATGATCATGCGCAGTTTCGTTTCATTCTGGATATTCTAAACTACATTGGTGAGCCTAGTGGGAGGGAAAAAATAATTTCTGACCACCGTAATTCCCCATGTATTCGGCCCCTTAAGGGGGCGATTACATGGACCGAGCTAGCCCGGTAAGCCGGGATGATTTCAGGCCGAAATTCGCAATTATCAAGTAAATAAGGGCAAAGTTACGTTAGTTTTACTTTATTTTGTAAACCCATCGTTAATAAAAAGATTGTTAAAGTCTTAGCTAACCCAGGAAAGCGTCTTCACGACGACTAATTAATTTATTAAATCTTCGCTTTGATCACGAAACACACAAACAACGTTGATGTTCTATTTCAGTTCCTTTCAGCACTATTTATTCACACAGTCAAGCAAACGAACGCGTATCGAAGCGAGTTCAACAGTTTTTCAGCCCGGTTTGCCGGGATGAAAACGATTACATGGACATTTTCATCCCGGTTGAGCTATCATTTCCTTCAAATTATGAAGCTTAACCACAATTAAAACCACCATCTGATTGGACAACCTTTTAAAACGAAACCTCACCCCCATACCACCCCCCGGTAATCACGCCCCCCGGAAACCCTAAACCTAATCGCAACCCTCCGGAACCGGGCCAGCCCGGTCCATGTAATCGCCCCCTAAAGCTTATTTTCCCAACCACGCATAAATCAAGTTAATTGCCTCGTGGTTATTACGCACGAGGCAATTAACTTGATTTATGCGAGGTGGGAGTAACTATTATAAATAAACAACCGCGGTACATCAAAGAAAACCGAGGTGATCGTGAACTAATAGGAGTTAATGTAATCCATCAGAGTGAAACTATTTTGTTATCAAAACTAATCTCGGCGGTTTACCAACCATTTCACTTTGCTCTATCAAAAACACTGCCTAAACAGCACCATACTTTTTTATACTCTCGTTTCGACTATTTATTGAACGCTTCGGTTAAGATGAATCATTTTGGGTGTATCATTCGAATACAAAGGACATTTCACACCACCAAAAGGTTGTATAGTTATTAAAACACTATTAAAAACAGTGGCAGATCCGGTTTTGAACAAAAGGAGCATGTGTGGAAATTGTTTAAAAGAGTCAAAAGGTATACGTGTTCCTTAAATTGACATCAAAAAAGCATTTGCTGCATTCTGCATGTATGGGCGAACGTTTTCACGGCTAATTTTGCTTTTTATGCGCTGTTCAAATTACACACAAGGCGAAGAACAATAATAAATTTAGGGGAGCACGGGTGGCATGTGCTGTTAGGGCGCTGCCTCTCACCAAAAGTTAAGCCCGATTAGACGGGGTTAGTACTTGGATGGGTGACCGCTTGGGAATGACCCTGTCGTCGAGCTGGAAACTAATGTGAGTAGAGTTGTAGTTGATCTCTCCTGTGCTTCGAGGGTTTTTCGCCGGGTTCTCCGGTTTTCCTCCCTCCGCAAAACCAACACTTACATCATGGTAGTCATGTTCAATTGGGGCATTTCGCTCTGTTTGACCACCAGTTGCCATAGGCAATAAATCTAAATAAGGGCAAGGGGTTAACCAATGGTCACTTAGACCCCGTTTACACTAGAGCAAAAGTATCCGGATTCACATTGTTTTTTACTCCAATGAGGATGAAAAACAATGTGAATCCGGATACTTTTGCTCTAGTGTAAACGGGGCCCTTAGTATGGTAAGTAACTCTCGAATATTCTTAACGGCAATTCCGTTATATCAGACACTTTGAAGTTTGAATACTGTACGTGGGCAGATTGCCTTTTCCTTTGCTATAGTAAAGTTTTTGTACGCGGCGAGAGGTAATTAACTTTCTCTGGTCAAGTGATTTTGAGTGCGCCAACTTCCCTTCGGATCATGCACACTTTAGAAAGTCACGAAATATACTAAATATTGATGCAGCGTTTACCAAATTTGTTACTAGTCTTCGTATTGCTTGTTCCTATGTTGCTGATCAATTGCAATCAATTATAGGTTATAGTTGGAGACTTGGAGTGTGTGACTAGTCACTAGTTTCTCACAAGGTCTATACCAACCTGAGTAGACGCACTTTAGTATTTGACTCTGGCTTACTCTGGCTAACGCCAAACGATTTTACTCGTCAAGGGAAGATCCCTGGTAGTCAATGGTTAGAGCATGTGACTATAGTTCTCACAAGGTCTGCCACTTGAACCTCAGTAGCTCAATGGTTAGAATGTATGACTAGTTCTCACAAGGTCTGCCACCTGAGCCTCAGTAGCTCAATGGTTAGAGTGTGTGACTATAGTTCTCAAAAGGTTGCAAGTTCAATTTCACCTGTATAAAGAGGGTCTCATGATTTTCACCGCAGCAAAACTGAAAACTTTATTATTAAACAAAAACAAACTACGCCACTAGCTCAAGATTCAGGTAAACATACAAAATAATATACAACAACAAAGTGACAAACTAAACTATCAGTTCAGTTGAAACTCACCATTCGTTTAGAAAAAGTTTCTTTAACGCCTCTCTTTGGTGATTTGGCCTTGGTGCGCTTATCATCACGACAGAACGGTAGAGGCGTATTCGGCTTTCTGGTAACAGGACGTCTGCGATGAAATTTAAATCTGAGCCGTCTGATGAAAGAGTCCGTGTAGAGAAATGCAACAGTTGCGACCAAAAAACAAATAATGAGCACTCGAGTTGAAGCCATTTTGTTATCTTTGTGAAAAGAAGTGAAACTAGCTATTTTGTTATCAAAACTAATCTCACCACCTTTTCGCTCTGCTCTACTGAAAAACACTGCACAAAAACGCAGCACTCCACGTCTTTAGACTCTCGAATATTTATTAATATATTAAACGCTTCCGTTAAGATGAATAGTTTTGGGTGTATCCGTACGAATACAAAGAAACTTTAAGCAGCGCCAAAAGGTTGTTGCAGTTATATTAAAACACTACAATAAACAGGGATAGATCCGGTTTTGAACAAAAGAAGGATGTGACTGTGAGGGAAGGGGAAATTGTGAAGAGTCCGCCATTTTGATTTGCATAAGCAGCCGCTGACCGCCTGAGTCGATTTCACAGCAGACAAAACGCTCAGTAAAATTGACTTTCATTGAATAACCGATATGTTTCCAACCGAGATTTTTTCATATTTACCAAAATTATACAAAACGATGACATATTTTTGAGAAAAAAGGCAAGTAAGTTAAAAAACCCCAGCAAAAGCACCGAAAGGAGCTCAAAATAAAACAAAGTTGCTCAGAATGACAAAAGTTGCTCAGAATGAAAAAAGTTGCTCGAAATATGAGAAGCTGCCAAAAAGTTGCCGAGCAACTTGTGGACAGCCCTACAAATTGTCCATTTTGGTCTGGAATAGGGTGCATATTTTGGTCTGAGATAGACTATGGATGCCAATGTGACACGAGTGCTGGGATAGGGTATTGATTTCTTTTAGTTTAGGTCTGGGATAGGGTCAGGATTTTGAGGTCACGGCGGCACAAAAAATGCCTGAGTAGCGCCCCCCGGGAGCAAAAAAACAACTGAAACTTGCTATGTATAGTATGAGTCATGCACTTGTTATGTATACTTTTATCGTATAAATACAGAATTGTACGCATGCATTGGCCACGAAGTAATTAAAACGTTACATCAGTTTAATAGTACAATATTAATATACATGATAAAACTAGTTAACAGTTTTCCTACAAACTAAAAGTAATTACGTTTTTACAGTGTCCTCTTCATATTCGAATCGGGATGCAGTAACCTGATTCATTCCAAAAACAAATCACCCTTTTCACCATATTCCAAACGAAATGTATACACGTTCAATATATGATTTTCCAAAAACAAGTAACTCCTTATATTCGAATTGGAATGCACAACCATTCAATACATAATTTTTCTTTATGAACCGTTCACAAAATACGTGACGTTTGGGGGGAGGGGTGTGTGTGTTTGTCGAAGTGTCACAAATCGTCACAAGGAGGGGAGGGGTATAACAAACGTTAACACAGTCACGTGACGGACAGATTGAAAAACTAACTACTTTTTTAATACACTGTTGGTGAGAAAAGTACATCTATACACTCTTGTTATAAACTATTTGTAAAATATGACCGTTTAAATTTTGCTATCTTTATTAAACTGGTATTATTTACGTGATTCAGAATCAAATTTAGCAGCCACTCACAATGCTTTTTTCTTCCTCCAGTTTTTAACGTTTTAGATACTATCTATGTATACATATTTCTTACTATTACACGAAGAAAAGTCTATTATGTACCCGATAATGTATTTTATATTGGGGGGGGGTTGGCCCAAAGTTAAGTATTTTTGAAATGGGTGCATGCTTACATTTGTCACACAGTGAGCCATAGAGATCATATAAATACTAGAGGGGGCATCCTATCTTAATTTCAGCCAACCGCGGGTAACCAATTGAACGCCGCCATCTTGGATTTTTTTGGAGCCAAACATTGGGCGCGTTGGTTGGCAAAGGACTGAGCCTAGTACATTTGTCAACCAATTGACTGAAATATCATAGGTAATGGCGGCTGCCATGTGGTTATCAAATTTTCCCGCCAATGCCCCCTCTAGTATTTATCGATCTCTATGGTCACTGATCTCTCATATATAACTGGAGTGATATCTTAGAGGCAATCTTGCTCCCAGAGCCCGCGATCCTTTTGGGCCTGAAGTACGTACAGTTCCAGTCTTCTACGCGGCCTGTTCAAGTCTGATCCAGCTGTCAAAAGACCGCGTAGAAGACTGGAACTATACGTACTTCAGGCCTACATGTCCGCCATGTTTGGCTTCAATCTTTGCCTGGTGAATGACCAGCAGATATCACTGCAGTTTTTATAGAGCTCACAGCATCACAAGGGGGGGGGGGGGGGGGGGGGGGGGGGGGGGTGGGGGGGGGGGGGGGGGGGGGGGGGGGGGGGGGGGGGGGGGAGGGGGGGGGGGGGGGGGTGGTCACACGTATTTTGTGAACAGCCCCCAAAACAAATCACCCTTTATATATTCGAATCGGGATGCATAAACGTTCAATACATGGCTTTCCATTTCTGACAACTTTTCTTCCGCATTTTGGATTGATCAGACGACCACCAATTTTTCTAGCTCGATGTATCTTCTTGTAATTTCGGCCGCTTAAATTAGGATCGTGGAGACGGATACACTTGGCGATGCAGTGAAGACCATTGGTAGAACAAATCCAATGATTACCATAAGTGCTCTGACATTTCTTGAATTCAGGAAAGTTACATAATTTGCAACAGGTTTCGATTGGTTTGATGTGATTGTAACGGCCTTGGTATCTGAGGACACTTGCACGGTTGCAGTTGTAAGGCCAAGATACCTAGAAAACATGAAGTACTCATTATTTTTCCATTCCAAGACGATTTTCGAGATCCTCCATTCCTACTTCATGAATGCTATCATTTTGTTCTGGGTTTCGTATTGGGGTTTGTGATGGAGACAGTGCTAGTTTCTAGGCCTTTCGCTTCCGCCATAGTTGGCCATGCCCCAAGATGGCGTGTATATTTGGGCCATTCATTCGCCTACTGTAAACCTATGTAGACGTTGGTAGGTCTGAGCCGCGAAATTGACCAACCAGCCAGCTTTTGGCTAGCCGTGTTTCATAATTAGTATTACAGAACGATCCTCAGAGAAACTTAGTGTTTAGGAAGATGTTTTAATTGTCCGTTTTGAGCAGAAGATAATGGATGGGATGACTCTCCGTCTCTGACACCTTTTCCGAAGATATAGCCTTGTGAAGCATGGAATTTAATGAAAACTTACCCCCCCCCCCCCCCCCCCCCCACATCCCAAACCATAAACTCACTAGACGATCAACTTTCACAAAAAAATTTGATTAAAGGGAACCATACTGGTGTTATAATTGTGTGTTTGTGTAGTATTTAGCGTTAATTTGAATAATTTGTGCGTTTAGCTCTAAGTTATAACACGTGTATGGCGGTCACGAAATTGGACATGCAGTGTACGAAATTGAATAAAAAAGCATGTAAGGGAGGCATGTACAGTACAATATATATAATCAGAAATAAGAGATGCGTAGATAAGTATTCTGCTTATTCATATTTTAACATATGTACTGACTTACGGTTGTGTAGCGTATGGTATTTAAATTAAGAGCCACGGGGTGTCGTAACGTATATTTAACAATTAGTCGCAGATAGAACAATAAAGTCCTGTGTCAGACTTATAATCACGGCGCATTTATCCTGATAAACATGTAGGTTGCGCGCATGGAAAGCGTCTTCGAAAAACTACTAGATGATCGCTGAAATTAGGGTTATATAGGGTTGGGTTTTGGGCCTGATATATAAACTAAGATTTTTCTCTATATCTATGTAAATACCGAAACTACAACCAATGTAATATAGCTGAGTACTGTTCTGTTATTTTCGTTCTGTTTGTAAATAATGTAATTTTGCTTATATTGCTTTACACGCCCATCGTGGAAACCAGCTTTTGCTGACGATGCTAGCGTGGTTAAATAAAATCTATCTATCTATCTATCTGTTAAGATTTGGATTAGGGATTCGAAAACGATTTTCCAGATATTCGACCTTTTGCAGATGTCGGGTCCACACTTGGAACGGAAGTTTGATATAGTATTTCACTCTGGCTAACCCCTAGTACTCTAATAAGGGACTGTTTATATGGAGGCGAGTTACCCGGCCAGCCGAGTTCCTCGGCACATGGCAAGTTCCCGGTCGGTAGAGCAAACACTGTTTCTCCCACAGCAGTCTTCATATGAGACAGGCGGGTAACTCGCCCTGGCGAGAACTTGGCACTGGCAGCCAGGATATCGGCAAGGCGGAATAAACATTTCCCCATATAAACACTTTTCCCCGCGGGTAACTCTGGATAAATTTTCTATATTCGTTACTTCATGTCATTTTCGTTGACGCTAAAGCCCCGCACAGACGACCAAGTTTTCCTCGACAAGTTTTTTCTTGACAAGTTTTATTTGGTCATGCCAGCTTTTCAACAAGGGAATTTGTTCGTGTGTATAGTCGTCAAGGAAAACTTGACAAGATCATCTCTTAAGCTTATTACGCGATCATTGCCGTCAAGGAAAACTTAAGTCCAACCGCACACACGAGCAATTATAACTTGTCAAGGAAAATTGTTGGGGAAAAAACGTGTTCATCGTACACACACAAGCAAGGAAAGTTACCAAGGAACTCGTCAAGAAAAACTTGGTCGTCTGTGCGGGGCTTATCATCTGAAATATTACAACTTGCCAGGTAACTCGCTTTCATATAAACAGAATGTAAACAGTTTATCCCGGCAAACTGGGTAACTCGATCGGCTGACCGCATAAACAGGTATAAGCAGGCCCTAAGGGTTTGTTGGAACATGCAGAGACAAGTATAATTACTGGAGTAAAGTCCAATGTAGTAAATCTATACCCAACCAACACGAACCACACAAAATAAACAAGTACATGTACAGTGATAGCAAAACGTTATCCTATCCTATTAAACTCACCGCTCTTTTCGTTCTTCCCGTGCCTTTCCTGTTAAGTAAGATCGATTTGGTTTGCTTATCAAGACAGTACGGTAGCTTTGGACGAAAATTTGGCTTCACCCGGCGAGCTTCCACGTGAAGAAACGTAACAACTGCGATCAAAAACCAAGTGATCAGCTCTCTGATGGAAGCCATTGCCGTGTACTCGAAGCGTTTTTACTGTAGACTAGATAGCGTCGTGTCGAAGAACACGTATATTTGCGTCGGTCGGATTCGTTCCTGTCGCCGATTTGCCTTCGCTGAGAATGCGAGTTTATTATATAGGGTATGGTAAAGTCATTAGCACATTTTTATATGGTTTCAACACACATTATAAATACACTCGATGATTAAGACTTCCTTTCAGCGCACATCAAAACGCGATCAAGCTGAGAGATCCGGTTTCATTGTGCCGGACCGTCAACAACCCACTTCACCATCACGGAAAACGGTAATAAAGACGGTGTATAGTAAGGTTTGAGTACTTCCGAAATTATTGAACGCAGTTTCTAATAATAACGTTTCGAGCGAAGGCCTCTGTACAATAGGTTTATCGGAACGTAACAATTATTTTGATAACGAGAAATGGGAAAATTATATAAAGGGATAAACGAGAAAATTGCATGGACGAGATTCGAGAATTCAAAAAATGATGGGAAACGAGATCTATAGAAACGATTGCTGCCACCCATATAGTCTTTTTAGCCGTGTTTACACGGCCAAAATTTAAGCACGCTTAAGTTAAGCGTGCTTAAAATGCGCCACATTGGTGCGTTTACACGGCCATTATTCAACATGGCGGACGAGCTATATTTTTGGTTTTGGAAGCTTCGTATGGGTAGCGTGCGTCAAAAAACAACGGAAGACATCGGTACACGAGAAAGAGTAATAGCTAAAAGAAAGAAACAAAGAAACAAAGAATAGCGAGATGGAAGCTTCTACAGCAGGGCAAAAAAATGCATTTTATCGCATTAATAAACACCGTAGTAATAGCAAGCGTTTTTCAATCCCGTTGCGTTTACACGGCCAAGTCAAGCGCGATTAACTGATCGTGCTCAGTTTAATCCACCTCCTTAATTGAGGTGCAGTGCAAAGTAATCGCGATTAATTTACGCCGATCTTTTTACACGGACATTTTAAGCCCGCTTAAAGTCAGTTGTGGCTCAGATCCCGCTTAAATTTTGGCCGTGTAAACAAGGCTTTTGTTACAGTCATTTGCAACTCACTTTTCACCCAAATCTTTGGAAGTTCGTCCCAAAGTTCGTTGGGAAGTTTATAGTTCGTTTTGAACTATACGCAACTCGATCTGTGGGAATTCCCTGCCACTTGTGGCAAAGCTTGCATGTTAATAAATATGAATAAAAAGTTTTACTCTCGCTATCCTCGTCAATAGGGGATTCTCTGGTACCGTTCAAAGGTTACAAGTTTCAGTTAATTTCCTCTTAAATGAGTGTTTCCTATATATAATAGTCAGTGAGCCCCAGGGGCGGCGTGGCCCACCGGGACACCGGGAGATTTCCGGGTGGGCCCCGATGATTCTGTATACCTTGTGGGCCCCAACAATTTGTAACTGGTGGGCCCAAATATTATGCTTAGCTGGTTGGCCAATTATTTTTAACCACTGCAGCATAAAACCTGAAGTGCGATTTAGATTCAGATTATGGAATACTGCAGTTCTGTAGCGTTTCCAGCTAAGGCCTTTTATGAGAGAAACGTACAGTTCAATTCATTTCATAAAACCTTCAGTATTTCAAAACGTTTTTCCAATTCAACGTTGCCTATGCAGCACATTTATTTTATAGTATTTTATGATATTAATCCGTGTGTTGAAAATAACAAGACTGCATGCAACTACTGTACACGTTAGATTATAAATATTGTATCGTTGTTTTTCTGTTTTTAAACTTTTAAAATTTTGCTAAAAGGCAGTGTCGTCGGAACGCTGGAAATTTCATTTCAGACACCCCAAATTTCAAAAAATTTCCGGGAAGCACGCCGGCAGTTCTAAATTCTTCCTATGATGACTCCTGAAAGTGGGCCCTAGAATGTGATTCCCCTGCCCCTATTTCAGAGTCACGCCGCCACTGGTGAGCCCAAAATATTGTTCCGAGGTAGTCTGGCGCGTTCACAGGAAGTAGTTTTTTGGAGTAGTTTTTTCAAGAAAAATAACGGTGTGGCACGCCTACAATCGTAGTCCGGTTCCTCTTTGGTAACTCGATCGGAATTTCGTGATCCGCTTCAGCACAAATGCACTGCATGTATCATACGGAAGTCAACTGAAAGAATCGTACTATAATTGCAGCCAGGCACCTGCCCACCATGCATCGATTATTATTTTCTCGCATCCCAACCCGTAGCCAGCGGGGGGAGCCGCGCCTCCCCCCCTTTTCGGATATAAAACAACAGACATGTAACTACAAAACTGATGCAATATCAATTGTGTCAGGAAATAAACTGTAAACAGTGTATTCAATCTACTGAGTGTATGCATTTTGAGTATCTATGTGACGTTTGCGTGTTTTGAGTATTTTATATGACGTTTTTTAACCTTTAGAGTCTGTAAAATCTTCCTCCAAAAGCCAGCAAATGGCATTTCAGCGACTCTCGATTTCAAAATTTCACGGGAGAGCATGCCTCCGGATCCCCCTAAAAATGTATTTTGATTTCGGCTCCCCCCCCTTTCAAAATCCTGGCTACGTCCCTGATCCCAACCCTGCCGACTCTTCTGATCTGGTTTTAAAACTCGCATAAACTAAATTTACAAAGAAGAATTGGTTTAGTTTAGATGTAAACGAGTCCTAATGAAGATTCAAATCTCCTTTTGTGGCTGAGGAAAGGAGCTCGTGACCGGATGTAAATTGCTCCTTGGGAATAGGGAGTTTCCCCCCGATGGTGTATTGTTGCTAATTTTAGGTAATTACTCACTGCGTGAGTAACTGAAAGAACTGACCTTTATTTCTATATGCAAGCAATAAATGTTTTACTGCTTGAAATAAGGCATCAGCAGTGTTAATTGATTCCTTGATTTTTTGTATGGAATTCGAGAATTTGTGGTAACACCACGTTTAATTATTACTTTTTTCTCTTTAAATAGAGAATAATACATGGATGTGCGGAAATATGAAATTTATTTCGAGTGTTGACCGGGATATCTCACGAGTGACATATCCTGTTCAACACGAGAAATAAATTTCATATTTCCAAGCATCCATGTATTGTTCTGTTTATTATATAAAAAAATTGTCCTATTGCCTTGCAAAAATTGCATTAAACTATAATGCTGATTCAGCGATAATCGTCACATGTGCGATTATCATAAATAATCGCACATGTGAGATTATCACTTTTATTAGTGGCGGAAAAATCAATAAAACACTCTGTTTTATATAATAAAGGGCAATAGTACTAAAAATTAAGTTTGTCTAATTTGAAAGAACTCATAAAATTGTAATAGAACATCCTTTACAACTTTTTCGTATCTCTCTTCGTTTTCAAGATATTTCAATTTGTTTGATATGTAAATGAGATGGTCTCTGACGTCAGGTGTGGGGTAAAATATTTTCACATGTAGCAAAACCAGTTATATCTCTAAGTTTGTTCAGCGAAATCATTTGAAACTGTGCACATAAAAACTCCTTGCGACGCTGAACATTTCATGTTAGATATGTAAGTGATTTTGCTCTGTATGAAAATATTTTACCCCACTCCTGACGTCAGAGACCATCTCATTTACATATCAAAGAAATTGAAATATCTTGAAAACGCAGAAAGATACGAAAAAGTTGTAAAGGATGTTCTATTACAATTTTATGAGTTCTTTCAAATTAGACAAACTTAATTTTTAGTGCTATTGCCACTAAACTAGACTAAACTACACCTTTTTCAGGTCAAATTCAGAAACTTCCAAACGAATTTCAGATAATTCAGATCAATTTCAGAACTTTCCAAGTGAATTTCAGAAATTTCCAAATGATATTCAGATTGTCCAAATGATATTCAGACATTTCCAAATGAATTTCAGACATTTCCAAAATGATATTCAGACATTTCCAAATGATATTCAGACATTTCCAAATGAATTTCAGATTTTCAAAATGAAGCGAGAGGCTAACGTTCGCTTGAACAGTAAATAGTTCGGATCAGCTGAGGGAACACATACACCTTTTGCCCTGCATTACTCAATAAAAAACATTCAATTGCACTCATTGAAATAAATAAAAATAGCACTTTATGTAATAAATGCTATTGTTGTTACAGAAGCGTTATTGAATGTCGTTTCGCGCCAATGAATAAAGTGCTATTGTTATCTCCCTGGCCCCCGAGATAACCCTAGCTTCATGTGAACGCTTCACCCCGAGTTATCCCGAGCAACAGCATAAATACGCATGCCTAAGTTGACCCTACCCCCGAGATAACTCGGGTGAAAGCGTTCACATGGAGGTAGGGATAACTCGGGGGCTAGGGTTACCCTATCGCTCCAACCGAGTTATCCCTATCCCCCGAGTTATCTCGGTCTCATGTGAACGGTTTACTTTTTTAACATGGAAATAAACTAACACCGAGTTATCTCGGGGGATAGGGATAACCCTACCCCCCGAGATAACTCGGGGGATAGGGATAACCCTACCCCCCGAGATAACTCGCCTCATGTGAACAGGCCCTAAGAGCGTTTTAGCGCTGAAACGGAAGATTATTTTTTGGCCTTAACCTGGGCAATTCGCCTCATGTGATCGGTCCTTGAAATTAGGCGAAATATTTTCTTTCTTAAATCATGACATCATGCTAACACTTGTGATTACGTGTTCGATGGGAACACCCTCTTGGCGAACAGTCAAAAGCAATCAATTTACCAGAATATAAATGGGTAACTAAGTACTGTGGTAGAGTACTTAAAAACAGCGAGTCAATCATCGAGAGGACATTGACAGCAAGGATACGAGGTCAACGAACAGTTAAACACTCAAGACAATATCTGCGTCTAAGAGAAGCCTGCAAGGATTTGGACACGCGAAGTAAGTGACAACAGGGTTAGAACGCCCTACACTCATCAAGGTCTCTTATATACCTTTAAAAAACATTATACTATTTAATTTTCTACTATTTTTATTATTGGTGGTGTGCATCGATTGGTCGAATGGGGTTAGTTCTTGGTGGGTGACCGCCTTAGTTTAACTATAGGCTTCATGTGAGTAGAGTTGTTGGTTCTCTCCTGTGCCTCGCGAGTTTTTCACCGGGTACTCCTGTTTTCCTCCCTCCGGCGTAAAATCAATACTTAGATCTCACGACCCCATCAGCGTTTGCTGATGAGATAATGATAATGTCATTAGATAATCGTAATAGATTACATAATCATAATATTTATCGTGACTAAATAAACTTACATACAATATACATCAGTTCGTTAACTCTTTCCTGTCCGAATCGGTCTTTAGTATTTTAATTTGGCTAACGCCAGACGATTTTATTCACCTCTGGGAAAGCCCTCGGACAGGAAGAGTTACTACGTGCTTATATTTAACAAAATATGATTTTCTTTCTT
>JAWNZC010000081.1:67500-267500 GCA_035771165.1 Paragorgia papillata
CTAATTAAAACTGGGCGCCGTGCGTTGAGGTAGTACCCACGCTTTTTACTCAATATTCCTTGTAATTCGAAGGCTTAAAGCCACAAAATAGCTACAAAAGCCATGAAAAGCATTCTGTGTGAACGCTTATCAGATCAAGGGCACCCACCGTACGTACATGGGCACCTTAGTCTGAACAGAGGCCGGTTAAAGAGACCAAGAAATTCTGGCAAAGTAACAAAAACTGACAGAGAGCACAGGCGCAAATATGACTTTGAATTGAACTTCCTTGTAAATATAGATTTCATGTGGGTGACAGAAAAAATTTAGTGAAAGAGCTTGATTGTTAACAGAGAACCGACAGGACTTCAAACGTCAAGTGTCTTTCCAAAAAGTTTGGCGGTAAACCAGATTTCTAATTGAATAGGGTTAGGTTTTTTTTGTCGTGGTTAGATTGTCCAGAAGCTTGCTAAAATCTTGAGATTCCGTTCGCTGAGGCGATTTTATTCAGCACAGGGAGAGGTCCAGACTTCAAAGTGTTAACAACAACAACTTCATTTAAAGAGGGTAAACACATCTGAACAGCTTTCGTTGACAAACCAGTGGCCCTTGTGTAAAAAATGTCGAAAAGTTACAAATATATAACGCAATATAGATAAGAAATATGAATGAACTACTTACAAGGAACTACGAAAAAGTGTTAAGTGGACACTAGCTCTGCTTCGGGTCCATTCTATTCTAGAAATACACAGGTGATTCTAGAAAATCGCGCGCGCTAATTGGTCGAGTTACTTTGGAATAATTCTCGATAATCACCTACAGCGTTTATTCAAAATGGCCGCCAGCCAATTTGTCAATGCGACAGACGAGGAAATTGACAATTTTGAAGGAAGCGTTGTTCCTAAAAGTACGAAAATGTGTATTTATACTAAAATACTTATTATTCACCAATATTCACCTCGCCTTCGGTGAATAATTGTTAATTAAGCTGATGTGGAAACGCTAGACGATTCAAATTTTAACCGAAATTCCGAATGTAATAAAATCCGTTGCATTCGAGTCAAACCTCTTTCAAGTATACGTATTTGCGGGTTTTTGTGACATGCAAATATGGTAATGAGACGTCATTCGTGACGCTATTCTTTATATTATTAAATTCCTTCTTCCAAAACAACATAAAGTCCGTCTTAGTGGATTAAGAGCAGTTTTCTAAACGAAAGAGCCTGAAAGCAGCGACGATATCACTCGAAGACTGTTTCACATAAAGCAACGGAAACGTCTTTCACGAATCATATATGATTGATATATATACGTTCGTGTTCGCTGTAATTTGAGAAAACAAACCTTTCAGCGAAAGTCGGTTTTACGAATAAAGATCACCAAAGCGCTGTGACACTGAAGTAAGAGTATAAAGGATCCATTGGACACTGTAAGAGAACACACGATTTCAAACCAGACGAAACTCGTCAGAAACAAATCTAACTGGGTAAAAGATTGTATATCTCGAAAGAACGACAGAAGGAGAAACGATGCGGTGTCATGGACTTGTTGTAGTTTGGTGCCTTGGGATGATAATCGACCGTTTTCATACAGCAGAGAGTGGTCTCGCAGGACCCCGAGGCCCGCCAGGAGCTATACCCAGCACTCCAGAAGGGAAAGGTGGGATACGGTATTGTCAAGTGAACCCGACGATCGCAGCGTTTTTGAAACAGATACAATTTAAACGGAAGCCTGTTCCGTCGGCTCAGAAACCGAAAGGGAGTCCCTCGTCGGAGCTGCGATGGGAAGGAAGCGTCTTCGCCAAAAACAGAAACCCAAGAAGTGCTGTAAGTTAAATCAATTAACCTATATTACTGCCAAGGATGGCTGAGGGTTCTCCCTTCGATGAGTAAAGTCATCTGGCATTAGACAGAGCAAAACACTTGTTGCTGCCTAGAATGTCTGAGGTATTAGACAGAGCAAAACAATAAAGGGGTCGTTTTTGGCTGGCTCAGGCAGGAATGGGTTAATCACTTGTTAACTCGTTGCTGCCTAGAATGTCTGAGACTGAGGGTTCTCCCTTTGATGAGTAAAGTCATCTGGCATTAGATAGAGCAAAACAATGGAGCGTTAGGGGCTGTTTTTGGCCAGATCAGGCAAAATGTTTACGGTTATACACCATGTTTATTAACGATAAGCGAATTTTTATCGTTAATAAACATGGAATAATTTCTACAAACTGCGCAACCTTTCATCATCCTTTTCAGTAAATTATAGCGTATTAAATTAAAACAATACAAACTTTCATCAAAGGGAGAACATTCAGACATCCTAGGCAGCAATGAGTAAACAAGTCATTAACAAAATGTTTGTGTTAATGACTTGTTTACTCATTGCTGCCTAGGATGTCTGAATGTTCTCCCTTTGATGAAAGTTTGTATTGTTTTAATTTAATACGCTATAATTTACTGAAAAGGATGATGAAAGGTTGCGCAGTTTGTAGAAATTATTCAGAAAAACATATGGTTAGATTGAACGGAAAAAACCCAACTTCTAGAACTATTAAGTATTTACGTCAATATTGCCTTATATTGGTATTGACACTCGATATAATAAATATTAAAGTGATGACACATTAAAAATATTTCCGGCCGAATTGTCAAAACTGATTTCAACGGAAATACACGATCGAATTTTTTTTTGCGGGGCAGTAAGCGCGTTTTCTACTTCGTTTTCCGGGGTCATATTCTCCAGAAAGTTTTTGATTTTCAATACATATATATATATATATATATATATATATATAGTAAAACAAAAGACAAACTTGAGTTACTTCATTCAAACTTTAATTCACTACAAATCTGTTTCGTATGGTAAGCGGAGCCTACCACACTCTTCAGGTGACTATTGCAACTGATGTTAACGCTTAAGAAATTTGAATTATACTGGTCAAGGGATTATAATCGATAACAAAGCGTTAACATCAGTTGCAATAGTCACCTGAAGAGTGTGGTAGGCTCCGCTTACCATACGAAACAGATTTGTAGTGAATTAAAGTTTGAATGAAGTAACTCAAGTTTGTCTTTTGTTTTACTATTCCGCTCTGCCTCGGTATTGAGCACTCTATCGTCTGTATGATTTCGAACTTGACACTTATCTTTTTATATATATTTACTACTTATTGACCGATACTGTACTGTACTGTACTGTACTGTACTGTACTGTACTGTACTGTACTAGTTTTTAGTACGGGGTCCGATATTTCACTAGTACAGACCGAACAAGCGAGGTCAATAAGTAAGATTATTATATGGCTTTGTAATATTCTGAGTTCTGATTGGTCAACGCACGGTCCGTAAAAATGCGTATCCGGACCACGGTCCGTCTTTTTCCGTATCCGGACCGCTGTCCCGGATGTTGATTTTGCTCGCGTGAACTTCTAAGGTTTTCACACTAAGTTTGATACAATAATTATCGAAAAACTTGAAATAGCCATATAATAAACGCTTTATTAACCTCGTTTACTCGGTCTGTACGGGAAAATATCAGACCTCGGTCTTTTTTGTACGAATCTCGCCTGCGGCTCGGTCCATACTGTCAAGACGTCGGTCTGATATTTTCCCGTACAGACCTCGTTCTCGGTTAATAATCTCTTATTATATGACTACAAGTGTTGTAAACGTTCTGTGAAAACTTGACAAAGTGTTAGGCTCGTATTCGCCATCATCTTTCTTGCGAACTAAACCAAAATGGCATATGTTTTCCCATTTTTAGTACTTTCCGTTCAGCTAGAATCCTGAACTTTCTACTCCAAATAGCATTTTTCAATTGCTTTTGTTTGACATATCGCTCAAGGTTGTACCTTACGTACTTGAATAAAAAAACATTTGAAATTCTATAATATATTTGTGAGAAGTAAATGTTATTATTACGAACATTGCTACGAACATTTTAAAAAGTTTCACATAACATGAAAACTTAAACTATACATCAAATGAAAGCTCAACGCAATTTCTAACAATATACCTGCACGATATATTTGAACGAGTAGTTCTGAAATTATTATCCTTCTGTTTTTGGCAGTCTTGATCAAAATAGTTTTTTGTAAGTTTGTTTTTCTCCGTCTTTTAGATACGCTGGCCTTACAATTGCATGCACGCGGCCTTGAATTACGAGAAGATGGTATTTGAACACGACACGTTCACGTGTTGTAAGACCTGCAATATTCCCCATTTCTCCATATGCGTTATAAAATACGGGACGTCAGATGGAATGGTAAGGTGTCCTAGCAACGCCATACGCTGCATCGTCAAGTGTATTTACAAGACTAGATCGCAAGGAAAACAACCAGGCCAGAAAGGACAACCAGGTTCGGCAGGAAAACCAGGTCCGAAAGGAGATACAGGAGGAACAAAATGCTTCACGACAAAGAAAAAAGATGGAAAGTCCTATTGCCTTGAACGATCATGCATTCCATTTAAAATCTAGAAAAACTTCTTTGGTTGTAAGGTCTGACAAGGTGTGTTACTCTATATGTATAATTGTAATAATTGTGTAATTGGGGTAGATAGGGCCCTTTAGCCGTAAAGTGAAGGCAATCCATCTAGGTGGCGGAAATCTCTGATATAATTTATATTCTTTATCATTTTATGTCCATTAGTATTCTTTATCTAGGTTCTTTAGTATTGTTTATATAAAATTGTATATTCATTAGTATTGTTTATATAAAATTGTATGTTCATTCGTATTCTTTATATAAAATTGTATGTTCATTAGTATTCTTTATATAAAATTATATGTTCATTAGTATTCTTTTATAAAATTCTATGTTCATTAGCATTCTTTATATAAAATTCTATGTTCACTAGTATTCTTTATATAAAATTCTATGTTCACTAGTATTCTTTATATAAAATTGTATGTTCATTAGTATTCTTTAAAAAACTCATTAATAATTCATGAGGAAAACACAAAAGAAATCAATACCGTAGCAGAGGTTGTAAATCGGATACAGAATCGTCCTGATTTACATAAACTTTAGCTTCGATTTTCTCGGCTAAAATAGAGTATATCGCTAAAATAGTTGGTGAACTTGATTACTTAGATGCATTCGCAGCCGATCTGTATCTGATTTACTTCGCCTTCGGCTCGCCTTGTAAATCAGATACAGATCGGCTGCGCATGCTGTATCTATTACATATATATAATTCTATATTCATTAGTATTCTTTATATAAAATTCTCCATACATATCTCTTAAATAAGTTTATTTCAGTAATCCTCCAATGAGCTCCTAGTAAAGGATTATATATCTTGAGAGAACGACAGAAGGAGAAACGATGCCGTGTTGGCTGGCTCAGGCAGGAATGGGTTAATCACTTGTTAACTCGTTGCTGCCTAGAATGTCTGAGGGTTCTCCCTTTGATGAATAAAGTCATCTGGCATTAGATAGAGCAAAACAATGGGAGCGTTAGGGACTGTTTTTGGCCAGATCAGGCAAAATTTTTGCGGTTTATACACCATGTTTATTAAAGATAAGCGAATTTTTATCGTTAATAAACATGGTGTATAAGATTAACCGCAAACATTTTGTTAATGACTTGTTTACTGCTGCCTAGGATGTTTGAAGGTGCTCCCTTTGACAAGTAAAATCGTTAGACAGAGTGAAAGTTGATTGTTTTAATTTAATACGCTATAATTCACTGAAAAGGATGATGAAAGGTTGCGCAGTTTGTAGAAATTATTCAGAAAAACATGATTAGATTGAAAAAAAAACCCCAACAAACTTCTAGAACCATGCATTATAAGTATTTACGTCAATATTGGTATTGGCATGCAAAATACTTACACGGATATTTCCGTTTGAATTGTCAAAACTGATGACAAAAATGTCATCAACGGAAACACACGTATTTTTTTTTTTTGCGCGTCAATAAGCGCGTTTTCACTTTGTTTTCCGGGGTCATATTCTCCAGGAAGATTTTGATTTTCAAAGCTCTGAAACGAGTTTACGTATTCTGAAGGCAGTTTCAACAAAAAATATTTAAATCATTTCATCAATGTACATGATAACTATTAGATGGAAATTTATATGGAGATTTTCAATTGCTGTTTAAATTTTCCCTTTAAAAAATCAATTTTTGACAGTTTATATTATATTATAGAATGTCATGTTATGTTATGTTATGTTATATTATACTGTATGAATACTTTGAATAGTCAAAATTATGTTTTTCAGTAATCGCAAACTCATTAATAATTCATGAGATAATCAGCCAATTACAATAGTTAATTCAATTACCTGACTGAAGTTGGATACTCCCGCCCAAGATATTTGATGAAAACTGGTGTTTTTCTATGCAAAACAAACAAGTTGCTTTTTGAATAAAGTTTACACACACTCACGATAAAATCTCACGAGGGTTTATTTTAATTGCATTTTCCAATTTACTCGTTTATCTTCAGGGGAATCCAAACACTCGAAAACAATAAAACCACTTGGCCTTTGGCCTCATGCTTTCATCATGTTTTCTTGTGTTTGGATCCCCTGATGAAACACTCAAACTCGTTGTTGATATATTCACTTCTCAACATTGATATGTTTGTGTTTGATTAATATAAAAGTCTAAACATCATTGGTCACAGAAAATAGTCAAAACACAATCTAATTCTCCGATAGAAAACACAATACACAAAACACGATTGCCTGTATTTAACGTATTTCCACACAGCGTTCATATGTCGAGTCCCTTCTGGTGTTAAATATCAACACAGCACGATCATGTTTAATCAGCGACTGTAAACGTATATAAGATCAAGATACCTGCCAGCGACATTACTGAACAATAGCTATGTCTGTGAACACACTGAACACGTCCAAGAAAGAACACTTGACTTCAAACAACTTGACCAAACATCAGGATTCAGGAAAGCGAAGAAAGAAAACATGGCACGCATCATCAGCCGCGCAAGGCCTGATGGGATGACGTAATGATTAGTAATAAAAATAACGGAGCCGAAACCACAGGTAGCCCGAGTAGTTAAAAATTCTACATGTTTGGTGTTGTGGGAGAAACACACTCACATGCTTCCGTCGAATTAATTTGGTTTGATTATAATAGCAACGATAATATAACTTTCTTGGATAACTCACTATGCAGTATGTACAATATTTCAACAACGAAGCAAGGAAACGAAAAACTGCAAAAGATGTTACGCTGTCATTTTAAGGGTTTTTTCCAAATAAGACAAACTTAATTTTCATGTCATAGGCACTTTAATTAATAATAATAATAATAATTAATAATAATAATAATAATGTTTTCTTAAAGTGGCTCTTCATCCGTACAACCGTACAATCTATGATTAACTAAGATAATAGATAATAATAATAAATAATAATAGTAATGATAATGTAATAATAATTAAGAGTTACTAAAAATTGTATATATATATATATATATAATAGATAATTATAATTATTATAATAATAATAATAAATAATAATAATGTAATAATTATTAAGAGTTACTAAAAATTATATATATAATATATATAATATATATGTGTGTGTGTGTCTGTTTTTGGTGGTCTTGATCAAAATAGTTTTTGTAAGTTTATGTTTTTTCCCCGTCTTTTAGATACGCTGGCCTTACAATTGCATGCACACGGCCTTGAAAGTACGAGAAGCTGCATGGTGTTTGAGCACGACACGTTCACTAGTGGTTGTATCATTTGATACAGAATACTAATAGAGTTTTAGCAGGGGCGGATATAGGGGTGGGGGTGGATTGGGTGGCTAGAAAAAATTAATATAAGACGCTAAATATAATTATTGCAGCTAACAGCTCTAGTTGACCGTGAAGTTGCAGTTTTCTTTCTTTTTTTTTTAAGTGTTTACATAAATATTTTATACTGTAAGTACAAGTAACCCAAAAATATAACCTTCTTTCTATACTTTTTTCTATACCATCCTTTTTTCTATACTTTCTATTTCGTGTTGTCTTTACAACGTAACGTAAAAATCCTTTTTCTACCTTGTCAACGGAGTCACGACGGCGTAAAGATTACTCTTGGGAGTTGGGACTGTCATTTACAAAAGTTCTTTGTATATGACATAAAATTCTATTGTGCAAACACGTTGCCGTAGTAGTTATGTTTTCTTAGGGGCTGTTTACATGAGCCGGGCTATAGCCCGGTTAACTGGGCTCACGCGATTGATTAGGATCTCACTGTGGATTTGAAACTCGCGTAAACTAAATGTACAAAGAAGAATCGATTTGGTTTAGCCGGTAAATGAATCCTAACGTTGATTAAAATCTCGTTTTGTATCTCTAAATTAAAATCTCTAAATAAGATCTAGTGTATTGTTAACAACACACCAAATTTAAACAACACACCAAATTTAAACAACACGCCGTCAAAAATCAACAACACTTAAAAAAACTGCTGCAACATAGCAAAAGTGGGTTGCATGCAAAAGCCAGAAAACACGCCGACGTGTTAATGATACAGAATACTAATAGAGTTAGCAGGGGTGGATTTAGGGGAGCAACCTCGTCCCCAGGTCATTTTGCCTCCACGCCGGGATGTCGGCGAAAATGGCCCTGGCATCGGCTGGTCGATTCTATAATCTGATTGGCCGGTTTAAGAACCCGATTAATTCAGATAGAGTATAATTTATTCAGGAAATTTGAATTGCACCATTCTGCAAAGTTTACTCAAAGAATGGAAACGATAGCTTTGGTTATAGTCAAGAACAACATTAGATGTATGTTTGTTCATGACATTTACATGTCTTCTGGATAATCGTGGGAGTATCATGATGAATAATGCTAGCCCAGTTGCTTTTCTGGTGAAGGCTTCACATGAGTGACTCGACAAAGCATTGAATATTTCTATTTATTATTCATGCATACGTATTATACAAAGAGCAAAACACAAAAGCCGCATACATTTTCTTGCCATAACACCCCAAAATTCTGGGTGTCACGTGACCAGCCGATGCCAGGGCCATTTTCGCCGACCTCCCGACGTGGAGGCAAAATGCCCTGGGTACGAGGTTGTTAGGGGAAGTGGGTGGATTGGGTGGCTAGCCACCCCCTTCTGGGCTAGAAAAAAAATAATAAAAGACGCTAAATATAATTATTGCAGCTCTAACAGCTCTAATGTCAACTATAGTTGACCGTCAAGAAAAATGTTGCCCATATTACCTCACCTTTAACCAATTATTCAAAAATCATCCAAAATCAGTAGAGTTAACCTGAATCAGTCAGGCCTTTATTTGTTCCCGCCTTCCGCTAAACCCGGCAGCGCGCGCGGGCAGCGGAAGGCGGGAATAAATAAAGGCCTGACATTCAGGTTACAGTAGAGTGGCATATAATCACGTGAGTGAAAGAATGCAGTCTTCAAGTTTATTTCATATGGTTCTTTAGTTCTTTATTATGGCAGCGTTTGACGATACATTTAAAGGACGCAAACACTACCGTGGGAAGTCCACGACATATTTACATTGTGCACATATAAGACGTTGACTTGCGAGATCTTTTCAAGGATCGAAACGTCTTTATTTACCCCTCTCACGTGATTACATTCCTTTGCGTTAGGCTTGTTATTGACGCGTCTTTATTTTGGGTCCGACGAGCCCTCTACTGATTTTGGCAGCAACTTTTTACCTAAAAAAGATGCTCACAAACAGTGATGACTGACATGCATGATTCCTCTAGCCAGAAACCCGGAGAGCCTCTGGTCTGAAACCGAGTAGTGGTCAATCACGAGGAGGAGTTGGACATTAGGATTTTCGGCATTGGGGTGTTTTTCGTGCGGTATTTCGGTAATTTTGCCGTTTCGGTACGGTGTTCGGTTTTATCCATTCTAGCAGTTTCGGTGTTCATTAAATTTTCGACGCCGGTACTGCGGTATTTCACGATTATTTTTTTTTTCGGTATTGCGGTTTGGAGTACCCCCCAATGTCCCCCTCAATCATTAACGATATATGCACTCGAAAAATGTTTTATTTCTTTCATTAGTCTTAATTAGTACATGCTTCTTGTGTTAGCCGATTTAAGAAGACAGGCAGACAGGCTTCAGCGAAAGACAATTCCAAAAGATATAAAATAAATAGAGATTACCAAAACGCTGTGGCACTTCAAGTAAGCCAGTATAAAAAGACCCACTGGGCATTGTATAAAGAGAACACGCCTTGAACTCAGACGAGACTCGTCAAAGGAAAAGGAAAAGACGACAAAAAAAGAAAGATGCGGTGTGGACTTGTTGTAGTTTGGTGTCTTGGGATGGTAATCTGCCGTTTTACTACAGCAGAGAGCGTTTATTGTCAAGTAAGCTCGACAATCAGAGACTTTTTGCAACGGGTAGAATACAGGCCTGAAAGGGAAGGTTTCTCATCAGAGGTGGGACTGAAAGAAAGCAGCTTCAGGAAACACAGCATCCAAAAAAAAACTGTAAGTTTAATCAATTAATGGCCTTACCGTACGCTTCACGTAAATTGTACCATTGTACGATGAGGGTAGTAAAGGGTATTTCCGTGAGCCGTGAATTGTGTTTTAATTTTTATGTGAACGTGAAGTAGCTATTTATTTTCACGTGAAATGTGAGTTGGCTAATACTCGTGATCCATGATTCACGATTATACATTTTGTGAAGCGAGAATTGATTATTCCCCTTAATTTGTGAAACGTGAAATGACCGTTTTACTTACTACATACGATTAGGGTTAAAGCTCCGTTAGTGCATGTACAGACCTAGAAGAAGTATTCGTTAGATCCTGAATTTGCCGTAACAAATGTTCCTTAAAAGTGGTTAAATGCTGTCTTGTATGTAAATAACTTCTCTGGTAAATGTAAAAGTAATTGGAATTTGTTAACGTGTATCAGTTTCCTTATTAAATCTATATTGAGATATGCTACAGTGAAAACCCGCTAACAAGAACCTATCTTACATATATAAATTCTTAATTTCAGCCCGAGGTTCTTAATAGTGGTGCCATTCCTCGTAATTGCATATACCGGTAACCACATTAGTAACAACACAAGTTGAGTTGCATTTCCTGATTTCCGTGTTCCTGACTACTCACGAGTTTGGGTTTTGGTCGAGGGTTGCAAGTCGAGGGTCGTAAAATACGCTAAAATTTACGCCCATAATTTCCTTCTAGCGGCACAAATAATATTTATAGGCGGAAGATATATATTTTTTTGGACATTTAATGCGCGCGGCAAGGTGTTTACTCGGCACTGAAGGAAATATTTAGTAAATTTATCTACAAAAATCCTGCCCAAAAGAACTTTTTCTGATAACCTATTAGCCACGTTTTTCGCATTCTTACTCGTGTATAAATTATCTTCGTGCATTCCGATCCTTTACCATTTCGCAAGCTGTACGAGCAACTCAAGGGACAAAAAGGGTAAACCTCCGCGCTATCAGTTTTGTAAATCGACAGAATTGCCTGTGGATGAAGCTAGACCAAACGTAATGTACATTAGATTTCGACACTGGAAACAGGTCGTAAATTGTAATTATATAAAATAATTCTTAATTTAAAGCCATGCTAGTTTTAACCCCTTCATGCGCACTTTAACGCCAGCCGATTTTGCTCGTGCACTCATGCATGCATGCATGCAGGAAAGGTTGAATTGGACCTTCTTCAAGTTTTCCAAAACATTGAAGCATCATTCAGTTGGCGTAATTGTCGCGACAAGAGCTTTTTACTTGAAACAAAAAATAACTAATTCATATATATATTAGTGTATTTAACGACCCTCGACCAACTATACCCTCGACATTCGACCCTCGACCGCAAAACCCAAACTCACTACACATTAAGTTTCCTTCCTATACATGCATAAGGAGGTTTAATACAACACAAATACGTTCCTCAAATGAGGAACATCCTCAAAATCTGAAACTCAATTATGTTGGTTGGAACCCTGCAACAGTGAGGAAACAAAATAATCTTAACAGGATACAAAGATTGAGGAACATACACTTCACAATCTTAAATCATCAAAATGCATTCTTAAAGTATATGAAGGACCCAAAATTTCCTTAATCTTAGGCCCTGCAGTTTACATGAAGCGGATTGACAGTCCAATCCGGGCATGCATGTTTACATGGAGAACCCGATCTGCTTGGGACATTGTTTTCTGTGCTTCCCTCAACGTCTGCCATTTAGCATGACACATACCAACTTCACTCATGCGTCAAGTCATTTTCAAGTCAAACCGTGTTTAGATGAATTAGATTGGAGACATTCAAGTCGATCCTTGCTTGAATCTCAAGTCAATCCACTCCAGTGCGTGGATTGACTTCAGCCATCCGTTTCGATCAGATTGAAATCTTCTTCATGTAAACACAACAAGGAGAAACAACGTGCGAGATTTGACTTGAACACTCAATCCAATTCATGTAAACATGGCCATAGTTAATAGAAAATAAACATGGTTTGGAAGCTCGACAAAGTCATTGTTTTATGTTTTTGTTCAGGTTTATGGAAATTTGTGCACTTTCACGGTTACTGAACATATTGTTTTCTGTATAATGAAGCAACCATCCAATAGCAACGTTTAAAGTCAAAATGGAAATACCTTCCCACTTCCGCTTCTGTAGTTGGTTGTGTATTACTGTATTTCTGTAGCCGCTACCGAAGCGCGAGGAAATTCTAGCGATAAAAGTCGTCAATTCTTGATGTATATATTCGTCTGTTGGTATCGATTTAGGATAAACATCTATTGTATTAAGCCCTAATCAAACGAGAACGCAAGTCATCGCAAGTTGGCAGTCACGCTATCTCAGCCAGCCGCTCTGAATTGTTTCCCGAAAATATCATGTACGGTAACAAAGTTAAAACTTGTTTAAAACACTCATGAAACCTTTATTTTGTTAATTTGGGTGTTTGAACGACCGCCACAGAAATTCGTGACTGCCAACTTGCGATGACTTGCGTTCTCGTTTGATTACGGCTTTATAATTAAATGCCATTTAAAACTAAATTATACTATTAATATTTATGTACAGTTTTCAACAAAAAATTTTCTCACGCTTTGGTAGCGGCTACAGAAATACAGTAATACGCAACGAACTACAGAAGAAGAAGTGGGAAGGTATTTCCATTTTGACTGTAAGTTCAATCACTCAACCGTACTGTTTAAATATAGACGAAGCTAAAACAAAAGGTTTGTGCACCTTCAGGTACCTTTCAACATAAATCGTGGTCAGTTGGTTCAGTCACTGATAACTAAACAAACCGCTATACGTATCACGGTAAGTGCGTATATGGGTCTTTAACTAAAAAGTTTATTTTTTCCCTTTAACTATCTTTCAGATAGCCTGGCCTTACAACTGCCTGCACGTGGCCTTGAATTATGGGAGAGTGGTTACTGTCTTTGAACACGATACCTACAACTGTTGCCGTGACATCTGCAAACCCCGCTTCTTCCTATGCGCTATATTCTATATAATAGATGGCAGTGTAAGGTGTCCTAGCAACGCCATGCGCTGCATCGCCAAGTGTATTTACAAGAATATGCCGCCAGGAAAGGGACAGACATCAGGAGGGGGAAGCCAATCAGGAGGGGGAGGACAATCCGGAGGGGGAGGACAATCCGGAGGGGGAGGACAATCCGGAGGGGGAGGACAATCAGGAGGGAAAATAGGACTGGAAAACGGGGGAAAACAACCACAGCCAAGTCTGAAGGTCACAGAAGAAATAGAATGCTCCACGACAAAGAAATATGTCGGAAACTCGTATTGTACCGAAAGATCTTGTATTCCATTTAAGAGCTATAATTGACTTTTCAGATATCTATAAATTTCACAAAAATATATAACACAAATAAATAGTGTTATTTAGTTCAATGATTGTATACTAACAGATATTTAGTGATGTACTTGTGTACTAAATTAGACTTGAAAGATCATGTATTCCATTTAAAATCTATAACTTTTCAGATATCTATAAATTTCACAAAACATTTATATAAACACGAATAAATAGTGTTGTTTAGTTCAATTGTATTAATATATCAATAGTCTCAATAGTGATGTACTTGAAAGATTATGTATTCCATTTAAACCTATAACTTTTCAGATATCTATAAATTTCACAAAACTTTTATATAAACACGAATAAATAGTGTTTTTTTAGTTCAATTGTAATAATATATCAATAATGATGATGTACTTTGTGTGCTAAATTGTACTTAAAAGATCATGTATTCCATTTAAAACCTATGACTAACTTTTCAGATATCTATAAATTTCACAAAACTTTTATATAAATAAACACAAATAAATAGTGTTTTTTAGTTCAATTGTAATAATATATCAATAACAGTGATGTACTTCGTGTACTAAATTGTACTTAAAAATTCATGTATTCCATTTAAAATCTATTACTAACTTTTCAGATATCTATAAATTTCACAAAAATATATAACACGAATAAATAGTGATGTTTAGTTCAATTGTTAATATACATGTACTTTGTGTACTAAATTGTACTTGAAAGATCATAGGAAACTCGACGATGTTTTCAAAATGTTAAAATCCAATGGGGACTGAAGCAGTGAAAAGAAGCCACGGTATATGGACTACCGTATTTGATGTTTCAAGCTAATTGTTAAAGTGTATATGAAATGAAAATTAAGTTTGTCTAATTTGGAAGAACTCTTGAAATGGTAAAGTAACATCTTCTGCAGTTTTTCCATAGCTTACTTCGTTCTTGAGATATTGCCATTTGTTTGATATGTAAATGATCACACTGCATACGTCACATTGTATAATGAGTTGTTGTAAAATTAGGAATGTCGTTGAAGTTATATATCGAACAAAGTCACACGAAACTGGGCATGTAGGTGTATTTGTCTCATGACTTTAAACAAACACAGGATATACACGATTTCTCAAAAACTCATTATACAATGTGCCGTATGCAGTGTGATCATTTACATATCAAACAAATCTTAATATCTCAAGAACGAAGTAAGATATGGAAAAACTGTAGAAGGTGTTACTTCACCATTTCAAGAGTTCTTCCAAATTAGACAAACTTGATTTTCATTTCATATACACTTTAACAATTAGCTTGAAACATCAAATACGGTAGTCCATATACCGTGGCTTCTTTTCACTGCTTCAATCCCCATTGGATTTTAACATTTTGAAAACATCGTCGAGTTTCCTATGATCTTTCAAGTACAATTTATTACTCGGGCTACCTGTGGTAGACTGAGGTCTAGGGTTCGGCTCGTTTTTTTTTTCTTTTTTGAGTGTGACGATTTTGCATTTTGGACATTTTACTTCCGCTACTATTCATACTTCCGGTGAGTTGTTAGCCGTGTGATGGAGTGAGGTCGTGAGGCATGTTGTAAGTTCTTTTGCTCCTTTCGCTTTTGGAGTTGGACAAAAAGTTGAACAGCTTTGTCTTTTGGTCAAGGTGTTCTTGCACGTTGTTGGTAGATTTCGAAACTGACTGACTGACTTTATAGTTTATTTAACAGTGATATGGCTCACAACTCCTTGATCGTAAATATGTTCACCTCTGTGAAGTATGCACCACATTCAAGCGTCGTCGATCTGATCTTCCTCGGCCCACTCCCACCTTTGCTCGCGCTACTTTGCGCAATGCCAGTCTTGTTTTTTAATATAATTATCATTATAATAGATAACAATAAATGAACAAAAACACCCAACAAATCGTTATTTAGTCCCTAGTGATAACAATGAAAACCAAAGAGTAATTAAGCTATACAAACACTGAATAAAAATGAAAACCTACTCACTCTAAATATTTTTTTTGTTTAAAGGTATAACTGTACGTTAAAGATACCAAGAGCATGTTCCGTCCACATACTAAAGGATGTATTAATGCGGTCCGATTAATATTTACGTAACAGTATGTGTATATAATAAAACTAAGCTCTTTCCGACTTTGCCACAGATGTTAAGTAGATATTCAGTGCCAAAACGTTCCCTTCATTATCATTGGTGGAAAACTGGCGTGAACATCTCGGACATTTTACTCGCGATAGCGTTCCGGTAAATTCAGTGATTGGCGATGTCTTGCTGCATTTCGGGCACGTGTATTCCGCCTTCTGCAGGCCTTTCAACGACTTCATCAATTTCCTAGCAACGTCAGCTCCATGTTCACGGTAAGCCGTCTTCTCTCCGTTGGTCAGCTCATCCAATGTCCAGTAAACGTCAATGAATTCCAAATTAAGCACTTCCGCATTTTGAACTCTGAAGAATCCCTTATCAGCCCATTTATCTCCCCAAGAATTCATCAGAGTCAAACACCTACTGTTGTAACTGGTCAGCACGACTGCATGGCCTCCAAGCTTTTCATGCGCAGAACGATTACGTATGTTGACTTGGTTTTCCGTGAGTACACCAGTTGGATTATTCTTGAAGAAATTTCTAAACTTAGCCCACTCATCGTCAGTAAGACGAAATGTTACCACAACAGGCCGCTTCTTAACAATGGCTTCCATCGCTTCCTTGAGGCAAACTTTGCGGGAACGCAGATGATATTTTGGACAGATTTCCTGCAGGACTCGACTGGTATTTGCACCATGGATTCCATAACTCTCGATCATTTCATCTTTTAATGTGTCAAACTCTGGGTATTTATCATCTCGACCAAGGATTCGTTTCATTGCCAAATGAAGCACAGCAGCCGATGCATTCGCGTAGCAGGTCGCCCCCACTTGCTCCTTCGCTTCAAAACTACCAGTACTTTGGTTGATATACATATCGAGGTCGACAGATACCAATAAATCAAATAATGCATCTGGAGAACAGACGACATCTCGGGCCATGTTGCAAACTTCCCGTAAGTTGTCTGGATGGTTGACTTGCATGAACAACTTTGTTTCGTTGTTGGCGATATCGATAACCCAACCACGTTTAACCAAAATCGCGCGTGGTAGAAGCTGTGTTGGCAATTTGGAGCTTAACGAAAACAGAAACTTGGCAGCAGGTTTCCAGTTAGGTGGCATTTCGTCGTACAATCGTTTGGGCTGGATATCTGATGATTTAGTGATGAAGCAAGATACTACTTGGACACCTGCTCTCTCTAATTTGGAGACAACTCGGTTTATCTTCGCAGTATCACTAATACTGCCGTCTGAAGGTTGTCCATCTGACAGCAAAAAAAGCAGCTTGTTCTTCGAAGTGTCATTTTGAAAAAGTTCTGTTGCTTTCCCAAGGGATTGATACAAAGGCGTTCCTCCATAAATGAAAGGCTCAACTTCCTTCAGTAACTCCCGGCTTCGCTTGTCAGAAAGTTCTTCTTCATCAACGCAACCATGAATAATGCGAGAAGCATCTTGAACACTGAATATGGAGTGAGACCCTACTTCTTTTAGATAACATTTTAAAGAACATTTTGCCTGATGTATAACTTCACGGATCTCCTCTTTCGTAGCAGGTCTGCACCGAGCAACTCCCGCGGAAACATAATGTTCTCCTAGCTTTAACAAATACTGTGTTAAAAAAGCAATGTCATTAGGGGAAGGTCCTAAATCGTAATTAATGACGTCTCGACAAGCGCTTGGTAAAAACTCGTATACAAATTTCCTGAGAAACTGTTCATCAGACTCAAGCTCCCTCAGAATCAATGAAGCCATATTATCAGATGCCACTTCTTGAATAAGATCAATCTTTGCCCAGTTACGTATGTTGCGTGCACCATTCTGTTCGAGAATATTAAATATCTCCTCGATGTGGATTTCCGTAGCGGGTATGTTTTTGTTAGTTTCAAATTGCTGAATAGTTCCAATAACATCAAATATTTCATTGCCACGGCTTGCACCGAAGCCTACAGCGAAAACACGATCATCTGGAGAAACATCGTGTTCGATAAGGTCATCGATAACCTTAAAGATGGAGCGAACCCACGGTCCACCGTCTTCATCAATACCGCTTCCAATGTTGCTCTCCATAGAACCAGAGACATCAAGTAGTATTCCAGTTAATGACATGTTTGTCTTATCTGCAATAAAGTATTTACAGAAATTACATACCTTTTATTTTACCCCTTCATAAGCTCTAGGTCAAATTACACTAAACGTCTTCGCGTAAAACGAAAATGTAAATTATTGAAAATGCCAATTAGCTATATACCGGCCGTTCATAGTGTCGTCCGAAAGTCAGTTATCTCAGCAGATTCCAGGAAAGACAATGTCAGTGACGTTGTTGTAAAATGTTGTTATTTTACATCAGACACGGTTTCATGATAAAAGTCAACATCGACTGAGTTAATTCAAATCAAATATGTTTCAAAATTAAACACATAACAGCCTAACTCTCATGGCAACAGAAGCATTAGGCAATGGTTAGCTCATTTAGAGAGATAGTAGGAACAACGCACAGGCGAGGTACCTAGAGGATCTTTATTCGAAGCAACGACAACAAAATACGATACAGAACGACTTAATTCTCAGTTAAAGTTCAACTCTAGAGGATCTTCTTACGTCACTCTTCTTCTGGTTACGTGAACTCTGACACTCTGTGTCCGATTGTAAGCTCGGGTTCTTTATATTCTCCGTTCGTGTCCGAGTGCCAACTGAACTGCTAGGAGTGAAGCAGCTCGTTTTATGCTTTTGGCGAGTAAACAGTGTGATTGTCACTTGTTGACTTTGGTTTAATCAAAGAAGACCAATCAGAGACAGGCACGAAGAATAGTACCAAGGCTATATCACTCAGCCAAAGAAGGTGTTGGCTTCAATAGTTTACATGACGAAAAACTAACTTAAAGACTAAATATATCATACAATACTAATAATTAAGCTAAACAATTATACATGAACAGAAAGGAAAATATATTACACGTATACATAAATTATAACTCTAAATTAAAATGTCACTACTACACACATACACTATTTGTGCAGGTGCAGAGAAATACAGAGGTATTTACTGTAGGTCACTTTTAATCAAAATACAATCATAATGAGTTTCCTGTGGCCTACTTTGAATTCAAAATCAATTATAATATATGGGATACATACACAACTAAAATCATGTTTCCTAACACTACGTTCAATAAATGCGGCAGTACCGCTCAAACCTTACTATATTTCGATTTGTATTTCAACACTGCCTACGAATCACACTACTTTTATTCGTAACTTGTTCGTTTTCAACTTGTACTGGCTTCGTGTAACATAGTCTACAGTAGGGCTATCACGTTTCTCTCTGACGAAGGGCCTTCGCTCGAAACCTTCCTTAGACTCCTACGTTCTCTGTTTCGGGAAGCAGTATATCACAGCTTACTATATTTCGGTTGTTGTTTTATCAACTCGCTAGCTAGCTAGCTACCGATTTTTCTCATCATTTTTCCGGCTGATTTATTGAAAGTACATACCTTTTGATTTACCTCTTTATAAGCTCTAGGTCAAATTACACTAAACGTCTTTTCGTGGAATGAAAATGTAAATTATTGAAAATGCGAATTAGCTATATACAACGCCGTCTATATAGCTTCGTCCGGAAGTCAGTTACCTGGGCAGATTCCAGGAAAGACAATGTGCTGTTGTTGTAAGATAGTGCTATTTTACTGCGATTTTCAGTTGAGCTTAAAGACCAGAAGTTTTATTAAAAAGTTTGATCGTTACACAATTTGACACGTTCCCAATAGAAATTAACTAAAAATCGCAGTAAGTCAAACACATGCAGTTTCATGATTAAACACATCAGCCTTATTCTGATGACAATAGAAGTGTTCCAAAAATATTGTCGCAAATTATGTATAAATATACGCTCCAACAGCTCGTTCCCCAACGACGATTTTAAATAATTTAAAAACCTGCATGTTGCCAGTGTACATCGACTAAGACTATGTTCACGTTTTACGCTGACGAAGGGCTCCGTTTAAAACGTCAGTATTTCTTTCCTTCGCTGAGTCTCGGCAGTTCACCGTCTTTTCGCTTTCAAGTTCTATATCCAAAAGCACTGCAGCACTCTTCTTCTTCATATAAAGAGAACATTTTCATTATTTTCTAAATCTACTTCTTTATGTTCACACAATATCGGTATGACAGAAAAACAGCAGAAAGTCGTTCCGCGTTCAAACGAACCAAGTCCATACAACTCCAACGGAACAAAGAAGATATTATAAAGGAGCTTAAGCAACAGACGTTTTAGAGCCACACAACAACTGAACCGCGGCTTCTTTGAAAAGATTTCTTCAGCAAAAACAAAGACTATGAATAATTACATATCTGAACAGAGAGCTTCAGCTAACTGAAAGAGTGAGGGTATTAGCTCACAAGCTTAAATTTTATCTTTATATCAAAATACAGATCCTTCATTTTATATTGTAGTGTAATGGAATTATCCCCCTTAAAATACAAGCTCAGTTTCTACTTTAAAAGCATGTCTCATTGTCAGGTAAAACAACGATGACATGCTTCAACGTTCTAGAAGTTCCAGTCGTCTCAAGAACGTGAAATTGCTCTCAATGACGTCTTGTGTAGAACGACGACGGCGTTCACTTTGCTTTTTGGATTTTAAATTGTTTATATCATTGTTTTAAATGAAAAATGCTGTTGAATTAAATCGCCGTCTGTGGCTCTAAAACGTCTGTTGCTTAAGCTCCCTCAATAACACTGTTAGCTGTTTTCAATTAGTTGTTGTTTATGTGGAGATACAAAACTTTAAATGCAATTGCAAAGCACTAAAACACTTAAATGAATACTATTATATATACTAAGCTTCCGTAAGATTATCTTTTAGAAACTTGCTGTTTATTGTACTTTAAGAAAGGTTGTTGCCCTTAGAATAATGAGTGATATATCAAAACAAATAAATCCAAACGAAATCCTTCAAAGTATTACACAAGACGACTATAAATCCTGCAAATGTCAAGAAAATACAGCATCCCATATAAGAAAAATATATTTGCATCTGTTCATATACGATACCCCATGCATGCAAGCGTTCTGTTTTCATCTCGCCCTACTTAGATGAGAGAGAAACTTATAAAGAGTGTAAACAGCGTTTCTCTCTGACGAAGGACCTTCGCTCGAAACGTTAGAAACCACGTTCAATAATTTCGGCAGTACTCAAACCTTACTATATGTTTCGATTTGTATTTCAACACTGCCTACGCAGCACACTACTTTTATTCGTAACTTGTTCGTGTCGTTTTCAACTTATACTGGTTTTGTGCAACGTAGACTACAGTAGGGCTATCACGTTTCTCTCTGACGAAGGGCCTTCGCTCGAAACGTTAGACTCTTACGTTCTGTTTCGGCAGTATATCTATAACCTCACTATATTTCGATTGATGTTTTATCAACACGCTAGCTAGCTATAGCTACCAATTTTTCTCATGATTTTTCCTGATTTAATTATTGAAAGTACGTACCTTTTGATTTACTTCTTTATAAGCTCTTGGTCAAATTACACCATAACCGCGTCTTCTCGTGGAACGAGAATGTAAATTATTGAAAATGCAATTAGTTATCGCGTCGTCCGGAAGTCAGTTACCTCGACAGATTCCAAGAAAGACAATGCGCTGTTGTTATAAAATAGTGCTATTTTAAGTCAAACACAGTTTCATGATAAATTAAAATCAAATTAGCCAAATTTGTTTTGTGAGAACAAATTAAACACATCAGCCTTATTGTTGCAAATTATGTATAAATATACGCTCCAACAGCTCGTTTCCCCAAAACGATTTTAAATAATTTAAAAACCTGCATGTTGTCAGTGTACATCGACTAAGACTATATATTCACGTTTTAAACTGATGAAGCGCTCCGTTTAAAACGTCAGTATTTCTTTTCTCAAGTCTCGGCAGTCAGTCACCGTCTTTCCGCTTTCAAGTTCTATATCCAAAAACACTGCAGCACTCTTCTTCATATAAAGCAGTACCGGATTAGTACAGTAGCAGATGCAGCAAATGCTACGGGCCCCGCGATTTGGGGGGGCCCCCACACTGGTGACGCGCCCCCACGCGGGGGCCCTGGAAACCAAAACAACGAAGAAGAAAATCGTCCAAAGTACCAAACGCTATCTATTCTACTAGTACTGCACACATGTATAGTCTACATTATATATATATATATATGATTCATATGAAATGAAAAAGAGTTTAAATGGCGACATGCCATTGACAATTGACATACGTAATATAGGGCCCCGCATTTTTCATTTGCTACGGGCCCGCGCAACCTTAATCCGGCACTGATATAAAGAGAACATTTTCATAATTTTCCAAATCTACTTCTTTATGTTCACACAATATCGATACGACAGAAAAACCGAGCAGAAAGTCGTTCCGCGTTCAACACGAACCACGTTCAATAATTTCGGCAGTACTCAAACCTTACTATTTTTCAAGCTACGTATATATAGCCGTGGTGCTCATTTGGTACCGGACTAAAAATGTGCAAAACCGTCACTTTAATTGGAACAATTTGACGACGATTCCTAAGTGGGGCGAGATGAAAACAGAACGCTTGCATAGGGGTATCGTATCACTCATCTGGTATCGTATATGAACACAGATGCAAATATATTTTACTTATATGGGATGGTGCATGTATTTTCTTGACATTTGCAGGATTTTGATAGTCGTCTTGTTTAATAGTACTTTGAAGGATTTCGTTTGGATTTACTTGTTTTGATATATCACCCATTATTCTGGCCGAGATCTGAAAATAGAGCAAGTCAGGGCAACATCAATAAACAGCAAGTTTCTAAAAGATAATCTTACGGCAACATGCAGGTTTTTAAATTATTTAAAATCGTTGTTGGGAAACGCGATGTTGGAGCGTATATTTATTCTCAGTGCCATCAGAGTAAGGCTGATATGTTTAATTTGTTCTCACAAAAAAAAATATGACTGATTTGATTTTAATTTATCATGAAACTGATGAAACTGTTTGACTTAAAATAGCACTATTTTACAACAACAGCGCAATGTCTTTCTTGGAATCTGCCGAGGCAACTGACTTCCGGACGACGCTTAGACGGCGTTATATATAGCTAATTGAAATTTTCAATAATTTACACTTGGTTTTCGTTTCACGAGAAGACGTTTAGTGTAATTTGACCTACAGCTTATAAAGAGGTAAATCAAAAGGTATGTACTTTCAATAAATCAGGAAAAACCATGAGAAAAATCGGTAGATAGCTAGCTAGCGTGTTGATAAAACAACAATCGAAATATAGTAAGGTTAGATAAATACTGCCGAAACAGAGGACGTATGAGTCTAACGAGCGAAGGCCCTTAGTCAGAGAAAAACGTGATAGCCCTATATACTATATTTCAAGCTACGAATAGCCGTGGTACTTATTTCGTACCGGACTAAAAGTGTGCAAAACCGTCACTTTAATCAAAACATTTTGATGACGATTCCTAAGTGGGGCGAGATATTATTTTGGTACCATTAGAGAGATATCATAAGACTGACGCTAGTAACACTTTTCATTGACATGTTGTTGCCATGGTAACCAGGTAACAGACCCCCAACCGGGAAAAAGTGATGTGTTTTGTGCAAAGGATATCTCAAGAACCAAAGTTCATACATTCTCAGTAAAAGGCTTAAAATGATCTACACAGATATACCTTTTTGTTCTGAACCTCAAAAATCTTAACAAAATTGTGTTTCCATCCAGAAAAAAATATTTTTCTTCAATGACATCATTACTTGCGATGTCAGCAAACATTTGTCCATTATCAACCACACAAAAAGTAATTGTTCAAATTTTTGAGGTTCAGAACATAAAACAACACCATAGCAACTATTTGTGAAAGTTTCAACAAAAGTTTGGTCAAATATTTACTCAGATATCCTTTCCAGAGTAAAGTCAAAAAGCCCAAATTGCAGAATTTGAGAAAATCAAGTTCAAAAGTTGAAGATGTTATCACAAGGGAGTTAATCTCCACATTTCTTCTGGAGCCAGGAATTATTCACAAAAAGCTACCAGAACCATTATAGTTGGCTTTGGAAACCCTCAAATTGTCAATGCACTGGCATTCTGCCTGACAATATTGGCCAGGGGTGATTCCAAGCTGCTCAGAAACTTTAATAGAGGCTCTACATCCAATATTAAAGCTAGCAACAGCATCATACACCCCCAGTTGCAATACGTCTGAGCCAACAAATGTCCCCTTCGGTACTCACTCCCAAATCATCCCATTGAGGGACTCGTTTTGATTTTGTGTTTTACCATCCAAACATTTTGACAAAAGGCTATCATCACTCAACCTTTGGAAAACTGGTTTTAGAGCTCCAATAACATCCAAAGGCAAACCAGCACCATGCTTGTATGTATTGGTCCCATTTGCTTTGTCCCGCATATAACCACACCAACTATCTGCACCCTCAGGACAATGATTATGCAATTGTCTTTTCTCTGAAGAGGAGCAGTGAAACAAGCATGCATGGATTGCCTTTTTCATTCCAGCAAGATCACCTGGATTGCCTCTTGTGGCAATTCCATAATAATTTTGGAGTTTATCAATCATTGTATTGGTCAATTGCCCTTTCCCACCCATCCCATTTGTCTCTTTCTTCAGTTTCCGCAATGCGGTTCCCAGTCGCTTCTGGACATGGCCAACACATACTTTTTTCTCTACTGTAATACCGTGATCTTGGTATACATCTCTTATTGTCTGAAAACTTTTGCTGTCTCCATCACCAAAATATTCCCCATATATAAGTTTATGGTTTTCAATGGAGCGGTTGAAGATCCTCATAGCTCCCTCTGGTTCCATGGCAGGTGCTGAACCTGTGAAGTTTGCCTTGCAGTTAACTTCATGGTCGACCCTCCATGAAGCATTTTGGGGGCTGTTGTCATCATCTTCATGGGCCTTGCACTGCTTACATACTTTGCTTAGTGCCTCAACATCCAGCACCTTTCCAGTATCAATGCTGATAACAGTCACGCAACCATTGAGCGACGAAAAACCTCTTCTCTGCCATGTACCATCACAAGAAATGCCACATTCAACAACACCGGTACCTTCATTGACTTCTGGCTTTATCTCATGAATCTCCGCAGCATGCAGCAACATTCATCGTTTCGACTGAAACCTCTTTTACTGCATTTAGCAGAGCTTTCTTGTGGCGAGAATATGGAGTTGGCCTGGGAGGTGGTGGCATGTTCATAAGCCCACAAAATCTTTTTGCTGCTGCATGGCTACAACCAATGGACCTCATTGCATAGACCAGTCTTCTATTTACTTAAAAAAAACGGGATATTTGAGAGGAAGTAGAGAACTGGTTTTTCCAACCACAAGAACAACAAAGAAGCTGGAGGTTGGAAGCACAACCTTTTCGTTTTCCATTCATTTCCTGTAGAATAAGACTGCATTCGATGCATTCTTTACACGGCAGCATTCTAAATACGGATGATAAAATAGCCATATCAACAAACCGATAACCTCTTACAGTTGATTCTTCGTTAGGCCTATTATCATCAAGTCTTGGTCGCTTAGCATTAGGAATCTTCCGGGCAGAGGCTGAACCTTGGCTTGCTGGTGACTGGTCATTCTGGTTGGCATCACCACTTGGAACAGTCGTATTTTTAGCCTTTTGATGCTGATTCCCGCGATATTTACGTTTCTTTGAGTAGCTAGATCGTGATCGTCGCATTTTCAACAGATATTGATGCTAACAGCACGTGGAAGTTTAAAAGATAACAAGATGAAGACTACACTACTGAAACCAAGGCAAAATTGCTTTTACATGATCCTTTAGGGGGGAAGAACTTCATGTAACCTTAATTTAAGTGTTAAGATTCGTCTGTTGCTATGGGCGTTGCTATGGAAAACATTATACTTGTCTCAGGAATTTCCTAAAAATTTCCCTTTTACATCGCGAATTTCGGTTAAATCATGTTTCGGGATGAAAAACAAATGAATAATTTTCCATAGCTTACTTCGTTCTTGAGATATTGCTATTTGTTTGATATGTAAATGATCACACTGCATACGTCACATTGTATAATGAGTTGTTGTAAAATTAGGAATATCGTTGAAGTTATATATCGAACAAAGTCACACGAAACTGGGCATGTAGGTGTATTTGTCTCATGACTTTAAACAAACACAGGATATACACGATTTCTCAAAAACTCATTATACAATGTGACGTATGCAGTGCGATCATTTACATATCAAACAAATCTTAATATCTTAAGAACGAAGTAAGATATGGAAAAACTGTAGAAGATGTTACTTCACCATTTCAAGAGTTCTTCCAAATTAGACAAACTTGATTTTCATTTCATATACACTTTAACAATTAGCTTGAAACATCAAATACGGTAGTCCATATACCGTGGCTTCTTTTCACTGCTTCAATCCCCATTGGATTTTAACATTTTGAAAACATCGTCGAGTTTCCTATGATCTTTCAAGTACAATTTAGTACACAAAGTACATGTATATTAACAAATGAACTAAACATCACTATTTATTCGTGTTATATATTTTTGTGAAATTTATAGATATCTGAAAAGTTAGTAATAGATTTTAAATGGAATACATGAATTTTTAAGTACAATTTAGTACACGAAGTACATCACTATTATTGATATATTATTACAATTGAACTAAAAAACACTATTTATTTGTGTTTATTTATATAAAAGTTTTGTGAAATTTATAGATATCTGAAAAGTTAGTCATAGGTTTTAAATGGAATACATGATCTTTTAAGTACAATTTAGCACACAAAGTACGTCATCATTATTGATATATTATTACAATTGAACTAAACAGTTTTACGACTTTAAAAGGGTGTCATATGATTCCAGTAGGCGGGTTGGCCTGGTAAGCGAGACGAAGTCTGTATTGTGTTCATATGGCAGTTTTCATCCTGCCTATACCGAGGTGAAATCATAAATAAAATTAGCTTGTCTGATCATGACGATCCGTGACTAGACATCAGCCATCAAAGATCACATGCAATTATGTTGTATTGCACAGGTTTGTTTGCTTCAAAATCAATACTTTTATTATAAAATTGAGATTTATATTCCAATAAACAATAAAATCTTTAATATAGCTTAATTTAATTTAATTTAATTTAATTTAATTTAATTTAATTTAATTTAATTTAATGGTCTAGTGCTCCTTCACCTCCATCCCACTTTCAAACAGTTATCGGAAACAGAATTCAGACATAACTGACAAACAGTCAAATCTGTTGAACTAATCGGGACACGCGCGAGAGAGCTCGCAGTCGAATCAACTACAACAGAAGCCGAGTTTCGAAAAAATCTAGAATTGTTACACTTCTTTTTGCTCTCCCAACTTCCCACGTGCAACCAACATGGGCGAGGAACCGGGGGCAGGTGCCCCCCACTTTTGAAAATATGAAAAAGTTTCCTTTTTTAAAGATGAAAGTGCCCTCCGAAAGGAAAGTGACCTTTTCCGAGGTTGCTGCATGCATGAAAGAAAGCGCCCTTTGGGAAATAGTGCATGAGAACGTTGTTGAACAACAGCCATGACGCAAGGGGTGCAAAACCATTGGGTCGAGCGTGCGGCCACGCCTATTTATCCTTGTTAAAATCATGGTGAAACTCGTAGAGCAAGAAGTATATCGCTTCAGTTTTTGTCAAATTCGTCTTTAATCGCCGTTTGAAGCAGTTTTCTATGAGCCAGAATATTCGTTTCTTAATTGGAAACCATTTCCGCTGGCAATCAACCTAGAGATCTTCATCATCTGAACTATGAAATATCCTCTTTCTCGTTATCAGACAAAATGTAAGATTCTCTTCCAGCACTAGGCATGATGGTTTTGCACCCCTTGCGTCATGGCGGCAATAACTTTGAAAGGGTCTATTCTGACACCGAGAAATTCAAAACGTTTTCCCGGTGGAACAAGCATATAACAAAGTAACTTCATTAGTATCGTGCATGCACAAATCATTCTCGAAACTACCAAGGCACCCCATTTTTTGGTAGTACCCCGCTTTTGAAATGCTTCCACGGCCCATGACAACAAAAACTTACTTGACGACAATGGAGATACATAATCACAACCGACACGTTTTTTTATTACTCGGGTTACCTGTGGTAGACTGAGGTCTAGGGTTCGGCTCGGTTTATTTTTTTATTTTTTGAGTGTGACGATTTTGCATTTTGGACATTTTATTTCCGCTACTATTCATACTTCCGGTGAGTTGTTTGCCGTGTGACGGAGTGAGGTCGTGAGGCATGTTGTAAGTTCTTTTGCTCCTTTCGCTTTTGGAGTTGGACAAAAAGTTGAACAGCTTTGTCTTTTGGTCAAGGTGTTCTTGCACGTTGTTGGTAGATTTCGAAACTGACTGACTGACTTTGTAGTTTAATTAACAGTGATGTGGCTCACAACTCCTTGATCGTAAATATGTTCACCTCTGTGAAGTATGCACCACATTCAAGCGTCGTCGATCTGATCTTCCTCGGCCCACTCCCACCTTTGCTCGCGCTACTTTGCGCAATGCCAGTCTTGTTTTTTAATATAATTATCATTATAATAGATAACAATAAATGAACAAAAAACCTCAACAAATCGTTATTTAGTCCCTAGTGATAACAATGAAAACCAAAGAGTAATTAAGCTATACAAACACTGAATAAAAATGAAAACCTACTCACTCTAAATATTTTTTTTGTTTAAAGGTATAACTGTACGTTAAAGATACCAAGAGCATGTTCCGTCCACATACTAAAGGATGTATTAATGCGGTCCGATTAATATTTACGTAACAGTATGTGTATATAATAAAACTAAGCTCTTTCCGACTTTGCCACAGATGTTAAGTACATATTCAGTGCCAAAACGTTCCCTTGACTATCATTGGTGGAAAACTGGCGCGAACATCTCGGACATTTTACTTGCGATAGCGTTCCGGTAAATTCAGTGATTGGCGATGTCTCGCTGCATTCCGGGCACGTGTATTCCGCCTTCTGCAGGCCTTTCAACGACTTCATCAATTTTCTAGCAACGCCAGCTCCATGTTCACGGTAAAACGTCTTCTCCCCGTTGGTCAGATCATCCAATGTCCAGTAAACGTCAATGAATTTCAAATTAAGCACTTTTGCATTTTGAACTCTGAAGAATCCCTTATCACCCCATTTATCTCCCCAAGAATTCATCAGAGTCAAACACATACTGTTATAACTGGTCAGCACGACTGCATGGCCTTCAAGCTTTTCATGCGCAGAACGATTACGTATGTTGACTTGGTTTTCCGTGAGTACACCAGTTGGATTATTCTTGTAGAAATTCCCAAACTTCTTCCATTCATCTTTAGTGAGCAAAAATGTTGCCACAACAGGCCTCTTCTTGACAATAGCTTCCATCGCTTCCTTGAGGCAAACTTCGCGGAAATGCAGACGATATTTTGGGCAGATTTTCTGCAAGACTTGACTGATAATTGCACCATCTTCTCCATACTTCTTGATCATTTCATCTTTTAATGCGTCAAACTTTGGGTATCCACCTTCTCGACCGAGGATTCGTTTCATTGCCAAATGAAGCACAGCGGCCGATGCATTCGCGTAGCAGGTCCCTCCCACTTGCTTCTTCGCTACAAAACTACCAGTACTTTGGTTGATATACATATCGAGGTCGACAGATACCAATAAATCAAATAATGCATCTGGAGAACAGACGACATCTCGGGCCATGTTGCAAACTTCCCGTAAGTTGTCTGGATGGTTGACTTGCACGAACAACTTTGTTTCGTTGTTGGCGATATCGATAACCCAACCACGTTTAAGTAAAATCGCGCGTGGTAGAAGCTGTGTTGGCAATTTGGAGCTTAACGAAAACAGAAACTTGGCACCAGGTTCCCAGTTAGGTGGCATTTCGTCGTACAATCGTTTGGGCTGGATATCTGATGATTTAGTGATGAAGCAAGATACCACTTGGACACCTGCTCTCTCTAATTCGGAAACAACTCGGTTTATCTTCGCAGTATCACTAATACTGCCGTCTGAAGGTTGTCCATCTGACAGCAAAAAAAGCAGCTTGTTCTTCGAAGTGTCATTTTGAAAAAGTTCTGTTGCTTTCTCAAGGGATTGATACAAAGGCGTTCCTCCATAAATGAAAGGCTCAACTTCCTTCAGTAACTCCTGGCTTCGCTTGTCAGAAAGTTCTTCTTCATCAACGCAACCATGAATAATGCGAGAAGCATCTTGAACACTGAATATGGAGTGAGACCCTACTTCTTTTGGATAACATTGATAAAAATCCGCTTTTAAATAACATTTTGCCTTATGTATAACTTCACGGATATCCTCTTCCGTAGCAGGTCTGCACAAACAAAATCTCGCGGAAACAAAATCTTCTACTTCCTTTAACCCATATCTTAAAGAACCGAAGCCAAGGGCAGTTCCTAAACCATGCAAAATCGGCAACGCTGCTTCTGGTACCTTAATGACGTCTCGACAAGCGCTTGGTAAAAACTCGTATACAAATTTCCTGAGAAACTGTTCATCAGACTCAAGTTTCCTCAGAATCGATGAAGCCATATCAGATGCTACTTCTTGACTAATAAGATCAATCGTTGCCCAGTTACGTATGTTGCGTGCACCATTCTGCTCGAGAATATATAACATCTTCTCGATGATGTGGATTTTCGTAGGAGGTATGTTTTTGTTAGTTTCAAATTGCTGAATAGTTCCAATAACATCAAATATTTCATTGTCACTTCTTGCACCGAAGCCTACAGCGAAAACACGATCATCTGGAGAAACATCGTGTTCGATAAGGTCATCGATAACCTTAAAGATGGAGCGAACCCACGGTCCACCGTCTTCATCAATACCGCTTCCAACGTTGCTCTTCATAGAACCAGAGACATCAAGTAGTATTCCAGTTAATGACATGTTTGTTTTATCTGCAATAAAGTATTTACAGAAATTACATATATCTTTTAATTTACCTCTTCATAAGTTCTACTGTAGGTCAAATTACCTCAGTTATCTCAACAGATTCCAAAGAAGGCAGTGTCAGTGTTGTTGTAAAATGTTGCACATGGCCCGTGCGTTGCACAATGGAGGCAAGCATTATGTCTCTCAGAGCAGCAAAACGAGGACATATAAGATAATGAAAACCATCTTCTTGGCGCACCGCAATCGCACATAGGAGACTCCACACAGTTCATTAGAAATAAATAATAATTCAAACCACAGTTTTTCAGTCTTAACCTAGTATGCAAAATTGATGCATAACGGTTACCAATATAAAATAATTTGCTAGTAGGATGCATATAAAATTTGTTGGAGAGAAGATTTCTCTTAAAAGAATAATACTGACACACAATTGCGCGTTGATTAAGGTAAGGAATTCCAAAATTTAATAGTTGAGTAAAAAATGAGTTTTTTAACTTCTCAGTACGAACACTAGGCAAGCACAGGTTGTTTCTATTACGAAGTTCATATGAAGTTCTCTGACTAACAAGCGGGGGACAAAAAGTTGCTAAATAATCAGGTGAGAGGCCATTGACTATCTTATAAAACTATATATTTATATATATAACTATAACTATATATAACTATATATTTCGATTTGTATTTCAACACTGCCTACGCAGCACACAAAACTTTTATTCGTAGCTTGTTTGTGTAAACATATAGTCTACAGGGCTATCAACACCGTAGGTCTAGCTAGTTAGCTACCTACCGATTTTTCTCACGATTTTTCCTGATTTATTGAAAGTACATACCTTTTGATTTACCTCTTTATAAGCTCTAGGTCAAATTACACTAAACGTCTTCTCGTGAAACGAAAACCAAGTGTAAATTATTGAAAATGCCAATTCGTTATAAACCGCCGTCTATAGCGTCGTCCGGAAGTCAGTTACCTCGGCAGATTCCAAGAAAGAAAATGCGCTGTTGTTGTAAAATAGTGCTATTTTAAGTCAAACACAGTTTCATGATGAATCAGCCACTTTTTTTGTGAGAACAAATTAAACACATCAGCCTTATTAGCGTTCTGTTTTCATCTCGCGCCACTTAGGAATCGTTGTCAAATAAAGTGACGGTTTTGCACCAAGTTTTTAGTCTGGCATACCAAATGAACGTCACGGCTATTTGTAGCTTGTTTGTGTCGTTTTCAACCTGTACCAGCATTGTGTAAACATATAGTCAAAACTCAAATTGGGTAGCCAATTTTTTGCTACTTTTGAGATAATCTCAAAAGTAGCAAAAAATTGGCTACCCTAATCCTTTTTTTTTAACAAGATCTATGAAATTGATATATTCTCTTTCTAAATGTCCTTACAAAGTGGGAAGCACAGTAGTACTTTCTAGTCTAATTGTTGTTTGTTGTGAATGCAGCTGCAGGTAGTTGCGGTAGAAATTAGGGTTAGGGTTAATGTCGACTTTCAGGGCCCGCAGAACGATAAAAGCGATAGAGCTATCTAGGTCTGGGGGCGCTCTACCCTGGAAATCTTTTTAAGATCAATACCCATGAAACGGCTGGAAGTGGCTCTAAATTTTCAGTAATCAATCTAAAATCAAATCGATATTACATGAACGCCACAGAAAGAAACATCGCTCGAATTATTTACATGTAAGTACTAGAAATACATTTATGCAACAACCCCTCGCCCGCTTTTACAAGTTTTTTTGAAATACCCCCCAACCTAACCCACCCCCGCGATGATTAAAACAAACCTCCTGTGATGTACAGCAAAAACAAATGATAATCCTCGGCACGAAAATTGCGATAGTGATTTCGTCCATCCCTGCATGCTTTATAATTAATATGTCTGTGATAAGCAATGTTTTTTTTACAAAAATCTTTATGTCACTGCAGCTTAACGACTCCGCTCCATATTACATCTTTGGAAACACTTTAAAATGTTATTTCTCTGCTAAAAAGTGAGGAGCCCCCCCCCCTGTCTCCGCGGTCCCTGAATATAGCCGAAACCGGAAAATAGAGGTTTCGCGGTTCAACCAACGCCACGGAAAAGATTTGGGATAAAATTTTAATAGAACAACACCGACTGGGTATTTATTTAAGCGCTAGGTATATAGTTGTAAAGTAAGTCGTTTGAACCTTAGGAATATCAGTAAAGTATAGCTAGGTAGTTCGTGGAGTTGAATTTAGTGTGGTATACGTAAAAAGTTAAAGACATATTTTGTTGCAAAGATATGCGTCTTATAGCATGGAAACAAGTCAGACACCTGCCTAACTCAACCACATTTACTTACTTAATTCTTTATAAAAAATTTGCAAAAAAAAACATCATAGACAGCATGTTATCATTAAGATGTTAAATTATTGTCACGTTCTTAAAAATATTTATGATGTACCACAAAATATTATACAAGATTTAAAACTATCAACATGCAGGCTAGCTACAATTTTACTTTATGATTTTTCCTCATTTATTGAAATTACATACCTTTTGATTTGGCTCTTCACAAGGTCCAGGTCAAACTAGTCTAAACGTCTTCTCGTGAGACAAAGAAACATTTCCAAAGGACCAATCGTCTATATATATAGCGTCGTCCGGAAGTCAGTTACTTCGGAGGTTCCAGGCAAGACCAGAGGATATAAAATAGTGTTATTTTAAAACACAGTTTAATGATAAATCAGCCATTTTTTTGTGACATCAGCCTTATTAGCGTTCTGTTTTCATCTTGCGCCACTTAGGAATCGTTGTGGAATGAAGTGACGGCTTTGCACAATTTTTAGTCTCTATACTAAAAGAACGTCACGGGCTCACGGCTATTTGTAGCTTGTTTGTGTCGTTTGCAACTTGTACCGGCATTGTGTGAACCACAGAACAGTCCAAAATAGCAAAAAATTGCCTACCCTAATCCTTTCTTTTGATATATTCTGTTTCTAAATGTCCTTTTAAATGTCCGGCAATACAAAAGTAAGCTTTCTAGTCTAATTGTTGTTTGCTGTGAATGCAGCGGCAGTAGCTCTTCTGAGTGTTTGATACATATCAAACAAATCGGTATTTTAAGAGAAAATCAGGTCAAATAAAAATAAAATAATGTTATCTTTGTTCACATTATACCGTGTGAACGTCACGACTATTTGTAACCTTATTATGCTGTTTTCAACTTGTATTGGCGTCGTGTAAACATATAGTCTAAAGTCGTATAAAATCACGAACTATATATGTTTTCTTTCTTTATGTCCTTCTAAATGTCTGGCAAAATTAAAGCAAGCTTTCTAATTCTGACAACGCTGCTCTGTCAATTGAGTCCTAGTAGCTCAATGATTAGACCGTCAGACTAGTGTTCAGAAAGTTACGGTTTGTAAACTTGCTCTGTCATCTGAGTCCAATGTAGCTCAATAATTAGAGCATCAGATCAGTGTTCAGAAGGTTACAGTTTGTAACCTTGCTCTGCCACTTGATTCCTAGTAGCTCAATGGCTAGAGCGTCAGACTATGCTCTGCCACCTGAGTCCTAGTAACTCAACGATTAGAGCATCAGATTAGTGTTCTACTTCTTGTTTTCCATATCTTTTACCAACTGATAATTATTCTTAATTGTTTACCATATATGCCTGCTTTCTTCCAATTGTTTGTTAGTATTTGCTAGAAGTGTTTCCAGATATTTAGTTTTCTGACTGTTGAGCAGTATCAGTGACCATCTCAAGAATCAAGATCTGTAATCCTGGTCCTTGATTCGTTCAGCTGGTCCTCAAGGTCTAATATTTTAGCATTATGGTTGAGACTGTTGGCATATAGGTAGAGAAAAAGAAAACTGTTAAAAAAACTATATATGGACAACCACTGGCCTAAGTGGCTGAGCAAACCAACTTTTATTTATTCTTTACAAGATTTGCCGCAAGTGGCAGGTAAGCCCCACCATAGTTGATAGAACATACACGTATAAATATGGACAAGTAGATTAGATCTTAAATCGTAATTCGCTCTCTTGGAGCTCTTCAGCAGAGCTGTTTCGCTCTCTTGGAGCTCTTCAGCACAGTGTAGCTGATGGTAAGCCAGCACATCAAAAAGGTATATGTACTGGCTTACCATCAGCTACACTGTGCTGAAGAGCTCCAAGAGAGCGAAACAGCTGTCCACAGTTGTTGATGGTAGCCAGACACTGCAATTATGTTTTGTCTTTTCAGCCAGTAAAACTGCGCAATGCAGACTGAGTTGATTTAGACTATGGCATTCTTGATGGTTTATAATTTATGCAGTGTGGTATATCCCACATCAAGTCTTTGACTGTGATGAGTATATATATATATATTTATACAATACCCTGGTTGCTACGCGTGTTTTCATTGGTTGTTGGCCATGATCTATTAGAGGACAGACACATGGACACGTCAGATCACGTCAGCTGACTTGCTTTTTTTTCTTTATGCCCCAAAATCCGGCAAGAGAATCCGGCAAGAGTTTCGATAAAAACCTTTTAAATTTTTGTATTGTATAAAACAAATAGATTCCATTTTTTGTTGTCTGTTCAGTTATAGATGCACAGAAGACGTCACAACGTGGTAAGAACATCAGTGACCCACTCGACTGCGTCTCGTGGGCCACTTTTTTGCTCTTACCACGTTGTGACGTCATCTGTGCATCTATAACTGAACAGACAACGGCAAAATGGAATCTATTTGTTAAATATATATATATATATATATATATATATATAAATACATATGAGAAAAGAGATATTACAATGTATAATATAAGGAAATATTAGTTAAGTGTAGGGGCCAAAGTAGCTTATGCTTTCGAGTTGGCCACTACTAAAATGATCTTAAAATTCATTTCGAATTTCAAAATGACATAGATTGTAAGGAATTGAACAAAATTAAAATTCTAATAGGTTTCTATTAGATAACGTTTATATTTCTTATGGTCAATATGGTAATTGTTTAATGTTAATAGGAATTGATTCCCATATTGTTATTGCAGTAAATTTGAATGTAAATTTCCCATAATAAAAGATCATGTATTCCATTTAAAATCTATGACTAACTTTTCAGTCTACAAATTTAAGAAAACTATATAACACAAATAAATAGTGTTTTTTTAGTTCAATTGTAGAAATGTATATTCATTAATGTAGTTTGTGTACTAAATTGTACTTAAAAGACCATGTATTCCATGTAAAATCTATAACTAACTTTTTAGATATCTATAAATTTCAGTTGTAGTAATATATATTCAGTGATGTAGTTTGTGTACTAAATTGTACTTAAAAGATCATGCATCCATTTAAAACCAATGACTAACTTTTCAGATATCTATAAATTTCACAAAAATATATAATACGAATATATAGTGTTGTTTAGTTCAATTGTAGAAATATATATGACGATGAACTTCGTGTACTAAATTGTACTTGAAAAATCATGTATTCCATTTAAAATCTATAACTCACTTTTCAGATATCTATAAAGTTCACAAAAATATATAACACGAATAAATAATGTTTTTTTAGTTCAATTGTAGTGATGTATGTACTTAATTGTAGTTAAAAGATCATGTATTCCATTTAAAATCTATAACTAACTCTTCAGTCTATAAATTTCACAAAAATTTATAACACAAATAAATAATGTTTATTTAGTTCAATTGTAGTAATGTATGTACTTAATTGTAGTGAAAAGATCATGTATTCCATTTAAAATCTATAACTCACTTTTCAGATATCTATAAAGTTCACAAAAATATATAACACGAATAAATAATGTTTTTTAGTTCAATTGTAGTAATGTATGTACTTAATTGTAGTGAAAAGATCATGTATTCCATTTAAAATCTATAACTAACTCTTCAATCTATAAATTTCACAAAAATGTGATAACACAAATAACTTGAATAGTGTTTTATAACATAGATGTAATATAACGGCGTTTCTGATTGGCTACTGGGTAATTTCAAACGTAATGAGAAACTCATTTTAATCAGTCTGATTCTCTGTTATAAAAGAAATGGTTCATGGTTTGGACTGCTCCATTGAGTTATGGATGCACTTGGGAAAAGTAAAATAAATAGAGTTGTTTATAGTTCAATTGTAGTAATATATATGTATTGACTATGACGAAACATTCATTGCATCCTGTAACAGCGGCTTGAAACGATAAGTGTCTGAAGTGATTCAACAATAAGAAAAAGCTTCTTGTTCTCAGCGTGTTCACGTCATGCTGAAGACGTAAAAATGCTCAGAGTGGCGTTGTTTACAGAACGAGGACGGTGTTGAAAATACTCTTAGGGGGCCTTTACACGAGCCCGGGTTGAGAGCCAACCTGGGTCAACCTGTCTACGAATAAACCCCTGTTAGCGTTTACACGATAGCCTGGTCAACCCGTCTTGCCGGGTGACCCTTTTCAAGACTCGGGTCGACCTGAGCCGGAGAGGTGCAACGGTGCGGAACTTTGGTCAATTCCTTCATGTAAACACGGGTTGACTTGACCCGGGCTCGTGTAAAGTGTTGGCAATATGATAATTTGTGTTGAGAAAAGCTGACCCAGGTTGAGAAAAGCTGACCCGGGTTGGGAAAAGCTGACCCGGGTTGGGGAAAAAAGCAGCCAACCCGGGTTCATGTAAACACGAAAAAAGAATCACCAGGGATGGCGAGCTGACCCAGGCTGGCACTCAACCCGGGCTCGTGTAAAGGCCCCCTTAGAACTGCAAGTTATTCATTCACTTTATTTTTCATTACGAATTCTTTTCTTTTGAATCAAAGGTGATTGTGTGTGTGTTTTTTATAGCTTAATTAATTTAATGCTCTAGTGCTCCTTCACATGCTTAGTTAAACCTCCCTCCCACTTTCAAACCGCTAGCGGAAACAGATTTCAAACATAACTGACAAACAGTCGAATCTGTTGATCTAATATAATAGACTTTCAAATCGGGGCACGCACGAGAGAGCTCGCAGCCGAATGAGTTAGAACAGAAGCCGAGAGTTTCAACCGCCGTAGGACAGCAGAAACAGAGAGACGGTTAGAGAGAAAGATGAGTGGTATAAAGGTACCTTTTATAGCGGTATGTTTGGTTGTATTACTCGAGAGTTTGTCGACACACGGCTGGGTCAAGTGGCCTAGTATAAGAATTATACTTCCAGTAACCAAACCGACAACCAAACCAACAACTACGACACCACCTCCACAATTAGCAGCAAACCCTGTGCCTCAGTGCAGGTCGAAAGAAGATGTCAACAAGATTTTAGAGCAGAAGGATAGTGATATTACAAAACGTTCGGTAAGTTGAACATCGTGACTATTTGAAGAGCTACACAGGCCCGAAAAGCAACATAACTTCTATAACAGAAAAGTCACGGTTAAGTAACTATTATATTTGATATTTGAAGTTAGTTTATTGATTTTTAAAACGTCCCATTATTGCTAAAGTGATTGTAGAGTTTGTATTAGGGTCAATGTCAAGGGACAGTTTTCATCTTTTGGTGAGTTGGCGCGTCCTGAAAATTAAAGTGGCGTTGTACAAAGAACGAGGACGGTGTTGGGTTTACCCTTGGGGTTACAAATTATTCATTCTCTTTGTTTCACAACTAGACTTTTTTATTTGGAAGACGCCGTCGTTGAAGTTGCCGTCGTAGCATCATAAGATCCCCTACTATGTATATAGGTCGGCCGTCGGACGGAGATACAAATTCAGTGCAGTGCATGAAATAATGCTGGTAAGACCAGTGGCAAAGCACGGAACAGTGGCCGGAATGTCAGTCGAGCATTTTGAGGTCGGGTATATACATTAAACTCACTGATTTATAACTGATATATTTTGAGGTGGCCGTGAAATCGTGAAAATATACAATCGGTGTCTACTGGCCCCTAGCAATGTCGAGAATTGGAATGGACAGAGTATTGATTAGAAGATAGACAAACAGCTAACCGACTGGCGAAATGAAAGTTCTGACAAAACGCAAAGGAGAGCGTGACACAAAAGTCCGTTGATTTGGATAGGTTTCATGCAAATTACACCATTAGTTATATAAATAAAACGCTCCTATGCACAATAGTCACGATTAAAATTGCCAGCTGGAGTCAACTTCATTAGTATACGGTACTTGGGATGTCGTCAAATTTGTTGGGGTTTTTTCCAATTTGTCGTTAAGCTTCAGTGAGTCTCAAGATTTTAGCACTCTTTTTGATAACCTAACCATAACAAAAACCTTAATCAGAAATCTGGTTTACCCCCTAGCTTTTGGAAAAACATATTTAACTGCTTTTAAGTCACAAACATCTTTCTATGACTGCAAAAAAATTTTAGAATACCCTGTGTGCTGTAAGTTACAGAAAAATGAAGGCAATACTGCTTTGTTATATCATTCTGCCTTTCTCAAATAGTTCGTGACTTCAAATCAGCCCGGTAACTGGGCTAGCAGCCCGCCTCATATGAACAGGCCCTAAGATCGTACTGTGGTTTCGAAACTCGCGTTAGAGGGCCGGCCAAGGCTTGAAAATATTACTTTTGATGGCATTTTTTGTTACAAGCAGGCAACCGTGCTAAATCATATCGGATAGTGTATACTTTGAAGGTGAGGGGTGTAATTAGCAGTCGTGATTATTGATTTATATACTAAAATTTCGAGCTTTTTGAAAGCACAATGTGATGGATGCATGCAGGGATATCTGTAAAGCGATGCCTATTTACATTGTGTATTATTTTAATTACAAATTCAGAATGCTATCCAATCAGCGTGCCTGAAGTTCTGATTATTCTAATTCGCATAGCTCAGAATTATAAACAAGCATTTTATTCATACATGCATGTGTTGGTCTCGTCAGCTTGTCTGGTTAGCGGGAATGGCTCGTTTTCTTTTTAAACATCTCTAATAACCCGCTGGCGGAGGTATATGCAGTCTCTGACTGCCCTCTTCTTCCATATGTTAAACAGTTTTTACTATATCTCACTTTGCTCTGCTTATCTCTAGACTTCCTGGCCATACGATTGTACCTATGCCAGTATAGTCAAGTACCAAGGAAACTATCAGTTCATCTGGCCAATCCATGATTGCTGCGAGAAATGTGACTTTCCAGCATTCACTGCATGCGTGGCAGCAAGAACATCGTCACCCACCTGGGTTTGCCCCAGTGACGGACTCCATTGTATCGTGGATTGTGTGAAGAACCACGGCCCAAGCAGTACAGAGGTGGAGATTAAGCCAGGACTTGAGACGTCTGGTATAATTAAACCAGCCATTGGAGGTGGATTGGTTCCAGGTACAACGGGAACGTTTAAGTGCACAGCGGAAAAAACAATAAATGGCCAAAAATGCATTGAACAGCTCTGCGTCCCTCTACTGAAAACTTAAATCCTTAAACTACAGCGTATACCGAAAATTACGGTTACCACTGATCGAGTAAATTAATAAAATACAAAACAATGGACACTCCGAAAAGGGTTAACATATTTATTCAAAAATTTAAAAAATGAATAAAAATGTTAACGCTTTTCGGAGTGTCCATTGTTTTGTAATACATTTTACAGTTTTTATCTTTTGTATTTTATTTTACAGTGTATACCGTAAAGGTCTTGTTACATTAAAAAAATTGTTGTTCCTAAGTGTAAAACTACAACGTACCAGAAATCCTTTTTTGTAAGATCAACTAGAATATGGAATACTTTAGCAAATGAACTAACTTAACCTCACCATGGACAGCCTTTGTTCAAGTCCGCTATATGCTCAATTATTACTTTTCATCTTTGGAAACTATACTTTTGACTGTGAAAACCCTCGTACATTTAATTAAAACTATCTGTTTAAAATGTAACTGCTCCAGTAGCTTCCTGTTGTTATTAATATATTTAGTTTAGTTTAGTTATTATTATAACAATATTTATGCAGGAAAGCTCCGCTCACCAGAGTGATTTTCAGGGGTTTTTCAGTTAGTTAGTATTTTGTTGTAATTGTAGCTAGGCTTTGTAGTTAGTTTTTTCGATTTACTCTATTACTTTTCTATTTTTTGGCCCGCAGTAATTGGCTTAAACACTACCGTGGGAAGTCCGCGACATTTCACATCGTGTACATATAATGCGAGATCTTCGGGTCACGCTACTACATTCCTTTGCCTTAGGCTTGTTAATTGACGTCGACGCGTCGTTATTTTGGGCCCGACGAGCAGTCGACTGATTTTGGTAGTATTTCACAAACAAACGAATGCATAGTTGGAATTTAGCATAGTTTTAATTTAATATAGCCCCTTTAAATTGTTGACTGTGTAAACAGGTCTATAGACGATCTGCATTGGTTAAATTTCCAGAAGTGACATAAGTTTCCAGGGTTCAAAATAAATATTTTGGATTTAGATATTTTTGTAGGCTGTCTTGCATATGTACATTTATGGTACCGGCTATTTTGATATACACGCTATTCGCCTGCTATGTGAGTCCATGAGAGGCCCACCCAGGAATTGTTTTAGTTAATCAGCTCGTATTCAAAAAAGAATCTCATTTACTGTAGACGTCGCGCGCTAGGCTGTGAGACGTTACACTACATTGGAAGTTACACTACGTTTTAAGACGTTACGCTACGTTATAACACGTTATTAAAGCTATGTTATACAACATCACGCTGTGTTGTAAGACGTTAATAAGCTATGTTTAAAGACGTTACATTACGCTACGTTATAAGACGTCACACTTTGTTGTGAGACGTTTTCTACGTTCTATAACATTACGCTACGTTGTAAGATGTTACGCTACGTTATAAAACGTATACACTAGCCGGCTAGCGGCGTGAAAATGCCGGCTATAGCCGGCAGCCGGCCGCTATTTTGAACCCTGGTTTCAGGATGCAAAAAAGTGTTTGGCGAGCAACTACTGTCAAGTCAAACATTAACATATCACTTATTAAATACTAAACACCGTAAACAGTGTCACTTTTAAAGATTTCAAGTCAATATGATTTAAATTATGCTGAATATCACACACTTCAAAACGTGGACTATTAAATAGTTTGGAAGAAATTGCTTCGTTGACGTTGCTTTTTATTTACGATCCACAAAAATATCATTTTTGTCTCGCACAAAATTATTAGTATTAATCAAAGTGTATATGACACGAAAATTAAGTCCGTCTTATTAATTTGAAAGAATTAAAATGAGAAAGTGATATATTTTGCAATTTCCTTGCTTCGTTCTTAAGATATTTCAGTTCGTTTGATATGTAAATGTCACATGTTCTGACGTACACGTGCATGCATAACGTATGCATCAGCATAATGAGTTATCGGAGGAGGTTATATCAACCTCGTCCCCAGGGCCATTTGTAGGGGCTGGGCCAAGATGGCGGCCAAAAACAAAATGGCGGGAACAAATGGCCCTGGTGGAGGCTAGCTCAAAATGCGCAGTATATTGCGCATTTTGATAACTAGAACTCAGTCCTTTACACAGTAATTATACCTAATTACAGCTAATTATTGCATGGTTTGAAATATAATTTCCCGTGCCGTGGGCAGGAACCGACAAGGTTGAAATACAATTTAAAAAAAAAAATACAAAATCAAACTTTCTAATTTACGCCATAAGCTCTTGACCAATCAGAGGCTGAGATAGCCTAGCCTCCACCAGGGCCATTTGTTCCCGCCATCTTGGCCCAGTTCCCTACAAATGGTCCTGGGTACGAGGTTGGAGGTTATATATCTTTGCTATTATTAAACGGAATTGGTGTTGTGTGAGAAACACACGCACACGCTTCCTTCGAATTAAGTTTGGTTTGATAATAGCAAAGATATACAACCTTCCCTGATAAGTCATTATACACATGTACGTCACAACATATTTTAGTGTTTGAGTTACGCTTTCCGCCTGGAATATCGATCGCCTTAATGTAACATTTACATATCAAACAAACTGAAATAATTCAACAACGAAGTGAGGAAACCAAAAAATGGAAAATATGTTACTCTGTTATTTTATGCTCATATGCACTGTAAGCGGTAATTTTATACCTGGCATTTGTCTTTGAGATATATTTGGTATAGAGTTTCAGCCGACATGATAGAGTTTCATGCTCCGACACGCACAAAAGAGCTGACAGGTCAAGTTGAGGCTGTTGAGAAACTGAGAAAGTGATCTGAGTGTCGTTGTCCGAGTCTATAGAATTTATTGAGTCGTGGTCTGAGTCTATAGAATTGAGTCGTGCTCTGAATCTTAGCAGTTAAGCGACTTCATAGAGATGCGTGGTATAAAGATAATTCTCATAGTATGCTTGCTTGTATTACTCGAGAGTTGCTCAACAGATGGCTGGTTAAAGTTTTCCAAACGTCGAAGAAGATTTCCTCAAATAAGAGTGCCAATCAAACCGACGATAAAAGCAACAACGAAGGCACCACTTCTAATTAAAGCAGTGCCAAACAATCCAAAGGGTCTCCCTCTGTGTAGAACAAGACAAGACATCAACCAGATTTTACAGCAGAAAGGTCGAACGAAACGTGAGGTAAGTTGACTATGTACGCCGTCACGGTTGATAAGCGTGCATATAGCAAAGCCGGTTTTCCACGGGGAATTTTGTCGCGCGAAGCGACCTTTTTCTTTTGTTTTATGACCTCTCGGGTGGAACTAATTAGAAATCTATTCCAATCTATTCAATTTTAACAATAGAAATATCGCTTCGCGCAACAAAATTCGCCAGTGGAAAACCGACTTGAGCTAGCGAATAAGCTTTCGCTCTAATCTGAATCTGTTCCCACGATGTCACGGTTGCGCAAGTGGTAAATATGTAACCACCATATGGCAGACTTCTTAGTGAGAAGGGTTGAAAATCTAGCAAGTAAAGCACCAATACACACGTAAACTTGTGCAGTGTAGCCCGCGACTCTATCTTGCGTTTCACGTCAATGCCAGAAGCAGGTACGGCTGGTAACTGTCAGTAGGCTTATAGAAGCCACCCTAAGGCGGTTAGATTTTTGTTACTGTGGGACAACTTTATCTTTTCACTCTGTCTAACGCCAGACGATTTTACTCGTCAAAGGTCCAGGGAGTTTGTCATGCAGGAAAAGGTTTATAAATAGTTTGGAAAAAGCATTTGAATGGATTGTGTAAGTGTTACTTCCTCGAGTAGAAGATAGACAGAATTTCTCAATCACTTTCATGCGCGTTTTCAGTGGACATTTGCCTTTCAAGTTTAGGGTTATAATTGGGATATTACTGGTAAAGCATTATCATAGATTCATTAAATTTTTGGTTGGGATTAGAGACAGTAATCCTAAAAGAAAACAAAATTAAATGCAGCTGTGACGTATAGCTTGTGTTTGTTTATTCACGGTTTGCCTAATTGCCTTATGCAAGTTGTTATATGTCCGGTCACGGATAAATACCCTGCGAGCAGAACCTTCTTTTCCTTATTTCTTCGCTGAGAGGGAGAAAAGTAGGCTCTGCTGTATTCGTGACTGGTTCCATTGCGCATGCATGTCAGTTGCTTGGTTACAATCTCGAACCCAGTCCCAATCAGAGCAGAAAACAAAACGAGAACCGGTTAAAGGAGCAGTGTCACCATTTGCGCATCTTTTTTACGCACATAGAAATAACTTCGGAAAATGTTGGAAAGAGCTCTAAATCGGACAAGAAACCAGAGAAATGAATCAAATGATATTTACCTTCTACGGTATTCCAATGAGAGCAGATGGGCTGCGAAGTCGCTATCGCTACATGAACCATATCCAGCTACGATTTTAGCACCTTTCCATGACTCAAATATAATCAGTGATAAGTAAATACGTTTGTGCTGACTATTCCAGGCTTTCTGTGAACTATTTGATCCCTCGTATTTTCTCTTTCGGCCTGAATTATCGCGTCTTCCACCATACACTCCGCCAAGTGCGGCCGCCATCTTGGATCAACAAACTTGAAAACCTACGGCAGTAGTTTTTCAAGTTGGCGCGTGATTATTGCGTGGGCTTTGCGAGTGACACACTGCTCCTTTAAATGGGTCTTAAACGGGTTACTTCGTCCTAAATCTTGGACGAAGCCAAACACGAATACAGCAGAGCCTACTTTTCTTCCTCCTTCATAGCGAAGAAATAGGAAAAGAAGGCTCTGCTCCCCAAACCATAATCCTAACCGTAAAAGAAAACCCTGAGGCCCGTTTCAAACGTCGCTTGGAGCGGCGTCGATTCAAACGTCAAACTTGCAAAAACCTGGCGCATGATCAGTGACAGCGATAATACATTAAAATAATTTATGCATTTAGGTTCGCTCCAACGTCGTATGTGATAGGCCTTGCCGCTCCAAACCAAATACAATCTGCCGCTCCTAATGCAATCTGCCGCTCTTAATTAATTCAAACGTCGCTCTTCTGCTTGTATTAGGTTCGGCGCATGAGATGAGCCACGTTTGAAACGGGTCTGAGAATAGAAAAAGAAACAAAAAAAAAGAAATGTTAAAAAAGAAAAAGTTATAAGGGTGGGTGGCACGACCTAACGCCGCTATAAAGTGGCGCTAACCACTAGACTACGCATGCAGGAAGCTTCGGAAATGGTTGGATAAAATTGGTATTTATGGCAGTATTGTGGTTATTGTGCTAATATTATAGTTGCCGGACGAATACCAATCCCAGTAGGGATCCGTGACCGAACAAATAACAACTTCGTTGCCTTAATGCCTTCAATTTAATAGCGTTTATTACTCTTTCCTGTCCGGATTAGCTTTTTCGCAGGCTATTTCCGCATTGGTTTTCAGGCTAACGCTAGACAATTTAATTCACCTCTGGTGGAGCCCGCTGTCCAAATTGGTCTTTAGATTTTAGTATTTTATTTTGGCTAACACTAGACGGTTCTATTCATTTCTGGGGAAGCCCTTTGCCTTGGACAGGACTGATGAGTTATTTTGGTATCCAGCATTTTGGCTAACGCCAGACGATTTTATTGATCTCTGCCCTACAATACAATATCTATTTGTTATTTATAATACAATATTTATTTATTTATTTATTTATTGTCGATCAAAAAATTTAAAAAATGTGTGTAGGCAGAATATCAAATCAAACACAACTTTCGAGTGTTCGATATAGCTTCTCAAATTAATCAGTATTGAAGAGAAATTTGAGGTAAAACTTGGTTTAATTGATCACATATTCAAATCGGTACTGATTTCCTTGGTGTTTAAAAATGAATTATTAATGAGGTTGAGAACTTAAACTATGACCCCATTGGGGTGGTGAAACAACACAAATTGTTTGAATAAGAATAGAGCTGAATTCCCCAAAAATAAAGATGGTACACCAATATGGCCGCTACAGTATATGACGTCAGATAAAAACGATCTATATCAAAGTTTTTAATATCTCTTTTCCAGACCTCTTGGCCGTATGATTGCCGCTATGCCAGTATAGTGAAGTACCAAGGAAACTACCAGTTCATCTGGCCAATCAATGATTGCTGCAAAAAATGTGACTTTCCAGCATTCACTGCATGCGTGGCAGCAAGATCATCGTCACCCTCCTGGGTTTGCCCCAGTGACGGCCTTCATTGTATCGTGGATTGTGTGAAGAAGCATGGCCCGAGTGGAGTGGCAATTAAGCCCGGAGGACTTAAGCCAAGTATAATTAAACCATCTGTTGTTAAACCATCTGTTGTTAAACCAGGCGTTGGAGGAAAAGTGGTTCCTGGTACAACAGGAAAATTTAAATGCACAGTGGAAAAAACAATTAACGGGAAAAAATGCATTGAACAGCTCTGCGTTCCTCTACTGAAATCTTGACATCTTAAAATACTGGATACCTTACATGATAGAATTAAATAGTCCAGGAAAGTAGCGAACGTTAAAGCAGCTAACAATAAGCTGGGATTTATGTTGAGAGTGCACAAATATTAGTTGAGATCATGGTTACAGGTTATTTCGCACAAGAATAAGATTTAGCTTTTCCACCACAAGTACTTTTTTAGCAGTATAGTCCAAAAATGTTTCTTTATAGCAAGCCAAAAATTTGATGTTATTCAAAAAATGCTTTGTTTATTCAATAAATGTTTTGTTTATTCAACAAGTGTTTTGTTTATTCAACAAATGTTTTGTTTATTCAACAAGTGTTTTGTTTATTCAACAAATGCTTTGTTTATTCAACAAATGTTTTGTTTATTCAACAAATGTTTTGTTTATTCAACAAATGCTTTGTTTATTAAACAAATGTTTTGTTTATTCAACAAATGCTTTGTTTATTCAACAAATGTTTTGTTTATTCAACAAATGCTTTGTTTATTCAACAAATGCTTTGTTTATTCAACAAATGCTTTGTTTATTCAACAAATGTTTTGTTTATTCAACAAATGCTTTGTTTATTCAACAAATGCTTTGTTTATTCAACAAATGCTTTGTTTATTCAACAAATGCTTTGTTTATTCAACAAATGCTGTTTATTCAACAAATGCTTTGTTTATTCAGCAAATGGTTTGTTTAATCAACAAATGTTTTGTTTATTCAACAAATGCTTTGTTAATGTAATAAAACAAAATGTTTGCGGTTATACACCATGTTTATTAACGATAAAACATTTTTAACAGAAAAACATTTAACATAACATTTAACATTTTTCATTGTTTATTAACGATAAAACATTTTATTTGTTTATTCAACAAATATTTTGTTCATTCAACAAATGCTTTGTTTACTCAATAAATGCTTTGTTATTTCAACTATTGCTTTGTTTATTCAACAAATGTTTTGTTTATTCAACAAATGTTTTGTTTATTCAACAAATGTTTTGTTTATTCAACAAATGCTTTGTTTATTCAACAAATGTTTTGTTTATTCAACAAATGTTTTGTTTATTCAACAAATGTTTTGTTTATTCAACAAATGCTTTGTTTATTCAACAAATGTTTTGTTTATTCAACAAATGCTTTGTTTATTCAACAAATGCTTTGTTTATTCAACAAATGCTTTGTTTATTCAAAATGCTTTGTTTATTCAACAAATGCTGTTTATTCATTCAACAAATGCTTTGTTTATTCAGCAAATGGTTTGTTTAATCAACAAATGTTTTGTTTATTCAACAAATGCTTTGTTAATGTAATAAAACAAAATGTTTGCGGTTATACACCATGTTTATTAACGATAAAACATTTTTAACAGAAAAACATTTAACATAACATTTAACATTTTTCATTGTTTATTAACGATAAAACATTTTATTTGTTTATTCAACAAATATTTTGTTCATTCAACAAATGCTTTGTTTACTCAATAAATGCTTTGTTATTTCAACTATTGCTTTGTTTATTCAACAAATGTTTTGTTTATTCAACAAATCTTTATTTATTCAACAAATGTTTTGTTAAATAACAAATACTTTGTTATTCAAAATGTTCTGTAAATGTGATACAGGACTGATTAATAATTAAAACATCTGGGGAGTGGGCACAGTTGTATGAAGCCTGGATAAGTACTAGCAAGTGAACAGTACATACTATCAAAGCTTTGAAAAACCATACTTAAATTTTATGAGTTGAATAGCACTATCAGATACATAAGTCTTCAGTGGTTAAAATCTAAATTAGGTTGTTCAAAGCATAACTAGTGTGGTTCTTTATAGCTGGGACTTGTATATCATCCAGATAAGCTATTCGGGCTTTGTAGAACTGGCCACAGTCCTGTATTAAAATCTGGGGGTGGGGGGTATTATTATATACTTGTTGACTGGTGCCGAGGGAAACATCGAGTTTTACGGACCCAAAGGCTTCAATGTCACCCGAGGGCTTTAGCCCGAGGGTGACATTGAAGCCTGAGGGGCCGTAAAACCTCGATGTTTCTCGAGGCAAAAGTCAACAAGCGTTTTGTTATATACCAAAGACTTTTAAAATACAAACTGACTCGAAACTTGTAAAAGGCAAAAAGACTTCGACTTTGTCTTCGTATTTCAATTCAACTGAACAAATACACCAGACTCAACAAGTACAAAGAACAGCTTTAAATTTATCCAGATTTTCTTCAGACCTTCTTTGAAGATATGCATAGATATTCTTTCCTTTGGAAAATGGACTATTTTGTACCAAACAAGCTCGAAACAGCTCTTGTTTTCAAAATGTTCCGAAAAGTCCAAAGTTCTTGATCTGATGCAATAATCATTGTGTATTCACGTGAACAACGCATGATTAAAACTGTTGACGTCAGAGGGAAACAGTGCAATGTTTCCCTCTGCAGAAAGAAACATTGAAGTTTGTTGAACAACACGTGACCATGACTTGACCAATAGGATTTCATCTTTGGCAAACGAAAGTCTTTGGGATATAACAAAGAACAATGGTCAATGGCTGAGTATTGTAGATTGTAGAACAATGGCCATTGAGTATTGCAGAACAATGGCTTGAGTATTGTAGAACAATGGCTAATACGTATTGTAGAACAATGACTGAGTATTGTAGAACAATGGCTCCGCTGAGTATTGTAGAACAATGGCTAGAACAATGGCTGCCAAAATGGCACAATAGCCAGTCCAATCCTGTCTGCACTCTGCACAAATACTAAAACGTTGATTTTAAGTATTAATAAGTATTAGAATTCTACTTACATAAGCTCTCCGCAGTCTCCTTGTTCCAAACGTGTGCTCGGGACACAATTCTGTGAGCCACCTGCCACTTGGCTTGCCTACTGCACCCCAAATGGCACAAAACTTGCCCCAAATGTCGCTCATTTCTCGTCCTGTCCTGGCTCTTTGTACTATAAAGTACAAAATATTGTGTTTTCTACCCTATATCATTAAGAGAGAAGCAGAAAGTACCTATTAAATCCAGTAATTCACCATTTTATACAGCAAATGGAAGCAAATGATAGCATTTTGAAATGCCAAAACAATTTTTTCGCGCGCTTTTGGTTTATAAGCCTGCGTAAATGAGGTCAGTGGTCATACCACAGAATAAAAACCAGTACTTCGTCTTATGTATGATAGAATGGATCATTGCTGGTTAAGTAAGGCTCATTGGACCATTAGACTTGCTAGTCCAAGTCTTGTTGCTTCGAAACGGGTTTGTTTCAAGGGGCACCTTGGTTATTTTCAAAATAATTGTATAATTTAAAACGTTGTACGGTTGTAACTTCCAGTTGATCATCACCATTTTGTTTTTAACATAATTTCTTGGTCAGCGGCATTTCTTTTAGAAATAGAATATTTCAAGTAGTGCCAATGTGCTGCGGGAAACTTACATTATATCATATTTTATAAATGACTCTTTTACGTCACCCCAAGGGCAACGGCACAGTCATTCTTTTCTACAGCAAATAGCAATGTCATACTTCTACGAAAAGGGTACATTAATTCTTCCCAGTATAGGCAATATGCTGCAGTAAACCTTAACCGCTACATTTATAAAAAGGGCATTTTTATTTCAGAGAAAGGGCACATTTTCCAATTTTGAAAAACCTGAATTACAACAGTCACCGATGCGACAACAGTTAATCAACATGAAAAATGTATCCAAAACCCAGTTCAATTTTGTTACAGTAGTCTACGTAATGGCTACCTCAAAGACTTGAGTGTCATACACGAATTCGAAGATATATTCACAAATGTCGTTCAACATTCGAAACACATGATCAGTCTCGAGCGAGAAAGTTTCTGAACGAGTAAATAATGCACGCTATTGTTATCATATATGATCCCTACTGTGGTTGGGCCCAGAATAACGATGCGTCATACGTGATTATACATTCCCTTGCGTAGGCTTCGGAGAGAGGTAACTGACAAAGACGTTTCAATTCGATCTCGCAAGTCAACACCTTATATGTACTAATGTACACGATGTAAATATGTCGTGGACTTCCCACGGTACTAGTGTCTGCGCCCCCCAGATGTAAAGTCAAACGCTGCTTATTTTCGGCCCGCGACGAGCACTCTCCTGATTTGGGTAGTACCAGGTCGTATTGAATAGTTAATTCTGTTACCAAAGGCCTCGGCAGTTTACCACATTTTCACTTTGCTCAGTTCCTATTAAAATATGACTCCTGGTTTGACTATTAGATTGAGATAGTATTAGTATCTCATATAATCATATCAGTGCATCACATATTTTTTTTTATTTTGCACCGGCCAAAAATCTGCTTGTGCCTTTCGGAATTTTCGTGGCTTTTCGGTTCAATTCGGGATTCTATCAGCCTGTAGTGTAGATGTTGTTTGGCGCCATCTTTTATCAAAGCATACTAGAAATCCACTGATTCGATTTCAGTGGAGAAGCCACTTGAATAAAAAAAGAAAAAGAAAAAAGTGCCCGCATTCTCCTTCTTTTTTAAAGTTCGAACGATAAACTACTATATTTTTTTACTTGGCCTAACAAGTCTGTATAATATTTCTCTCTGTGTGGTCTTTAAACTCTTAATTTAAACTCTCTGAATTGTCTAAAAGCAGAGGCGAATACCTTTGTGCCGGTATATCGCCGGTATATCGCCGGTATATCTTTACAATCGCTGGGGTTTCTTTCTTCTTTCTCTGCCACTCAGCCTGTTCTTAGTGCGAGTCTCTCATGCATGTTTTCACTCTACGAACCTGTTCTCTCAGGAGCGATAACCACGCTTGAATAATCTATTAATATATCAACGAACTTGTTGCAGTACTAATATGTGTTTAATAAACAAATTTCAGGCCCACCAAAGCACTGTTTAGCTCCTAAAATAGAAGCATATCTCGACGATTTCGCCCTTAGAAAACCCCCAGATTAATAAGACAACTCGTTTGTCACAAAAGACTATAAACCGAGGGGGAGGCGTATAGTGCTTTCAAACCAATCTGCTTCCAAAAGCTAGCTATATTTTAGAGATCTGAAGAACATTGGCCCAATATTTAAATGTAGAATTGAGTAGCTAGATACCATTGGCTAAAATGGTATACGAATATCGTTGTTAGTCTACATGTTCTAAGACGGCTGACTTTCAGGAATAGACCAGTATGATTAATAGCCCTTTCAAACAAAACATCGCACGGTAATCAATTGTCGACTGTTGAGTTAGTCTGTCCTCCTCTGCTATTAAATGTATTAGTACCAGCAGAGTATTGTCTATCAGTGAAATAAATAAAACTGTGTGTCGTAGCCTCGTTCGGCATTACAATACCAGTAGCTGTGATGGAAGGCATGAAGCTCACTCAACTGTTTCGTTGTGTTCTTGTTTCTTGGGCCGGTGGTAGCCGCCCTGGGTAAACTGAAAAGTCTGCCAAAATGCGCTGGAAAGAATGCCTTGCTTCGCAACTACGAGAAGACCTTTAAAATAAAGAGCTCTACTAGTTCTGCTGGGAAAAGAGAGGTCAGTGAAAGAAGACTATATATGTTGATTACAATGTATAGATAAATCTCAGTTAAAGGTGATGAACTGCTGAGATTTTAACCGAAATATTGACGTTTCAAGCCAAAGTCCTTCGTCAGGGTAACTATCATCGATATAAAAGTATACATCTGTTTAGAATTGAAGGCCTTGCATGTCTCGTTCTGGTAAATGCACAAATAAAATCTCAGGAGTTTTCCCAAGGTAGTATAGAGTTATCTTGAACAACATTCTTATATCACGCGTGAAAATTTGATAGAACATAACTGACAATCATGTTCAGACAGTTCAGTGATTGAGAGTGAAGAGATCGATATAAATTATGTTTTCTTATCCCCGGCATTTCTTATCCTCGGCATTACGTGGCCGTTAATTCCTTCTCGGTTATTATTTGAATACTGAGTAGATCCAACACTGTTTTTAACTACACTTTTCAGCTTTTTGTATACAGTGATAAAATTTCCTTCGGAATAAACTCTGCACATAGCAATATATTAATGCATGAACATCGAACTCAACCTATACGTTCAAATGATCTGATCTAGATCCTAGTAGCTCAATGCCATTAACCAGAAAGCGGTTGCGCGTTCGAACGATTAACTTTCTGAATTCTGATGGTTGTATTTTTGCTTAATTATTTATAGTTGAGTTGGCCTATAAGTTGTCTTCATGTTGCCATCGTCAAAGACGAAAACAACAACCCGTATTTCTCTCTTGATATCCACGGCTGCTGCAATAAATGCCAGTTCCCATGGTTTACGTTCTGTATGTGGACGGGAAATCCTGACTGGTTATGCGCAAGCGAAGCTTACGGTTGCATCTTCCAATGCCGCCAGGCAACTCCAGCATTGGCGTCAGGGATTGCTGCGGCGAACACCTCGGGAGGCTCTGGTGGAAAGAAAAAACCCATGATGAGCGCAGCGGAGAAAAGCAAGAAATTGAAGAGGAGGGAAAAGAAATGTTTTAGAAAGAAATGCAAGAACAAGAAACAGTGTTGTTGGCGATATCGTTGTCTACCTCTCGCCCAATTGCTTCCGAAAGCAAAAAAGGTTTAAAGTTGCCTTTTTCAAGTTTATTTTAAAAGATGCACCTTGAAAATAGAATAGTCGTTTCGGAAAACACTTTTGTGATTGAATGCACCGTGACTAGAAATTGCTAGTTTAATAATATTATAATTAGAATAATTATCATCACATTTCAAAATATACACTGCTAGAGTGTATATAATAAATACAAGAAATACAAGCAAATACAGTCCGAAATTGGCAACTAAATACTTCAAGTATAGGATAAATACCGAGAACGGAGGCTTAAACGTTCGAGGTATTTATCCGACTTAAAACACGATTGAAGAAGGTTTTCTAAAAGATAGCATTTACCGAGTGTCGAAGGACATTGTTATGTCAAATGTTACTTCGAATGTGACAGTTATCGATTGCCAAAAGTGTTGGTATATCACGTATATGTCCCAAAAAGAACCTGCGCGAAAAGAACTTACAATTAATAATTCATAAGATAAAACAAGGCGGAAGTCAGTTCCAAGACGGAGTCACACTCGAAAGTTGTGTTGATATCAAAACACCTCGAATATGTTTAAAACAAAATTCGGGTTTCGCCTTGAATTGTTTTTTAACATACCTCACTCGATCGGTGTTGATATTAGATCAAACACTCCTCGTATTTGCTGCAACACGGCTCGAGTCAGTCATGCTCTTCTTTCGATTTCTAAATAAAGCTCAAGCAAGCAGGTTGAAAATACGAAGCGAAGCCGAGATTTTATTTTGCGAGCCGTTTGGCTGTATTTATAGGCATTGGAGGACAAACACTGACGAGTGTTGGATATAGCTTCTCAAACGAATCAATATTTTCAGAATTTTATTCTGAAAAATTGACCTAAAAGCTTGCTGAATTTAATCGATTTCTAAATTGACTGCATGCATGATTTCTAAAAAAATTAAATTAAGGTTTAATCAATGTCTGTTTACCCCGATACAGAACTGATATCAGTTGTCTGTAAATGTGATACAGAACTGTTTAATAAAACATCAGTTCTGTATCATGATTTACATGCAGACATGCACTGATATCATGCAGTTCTGTAACAAGTGTATAGAGCGTTTTCACTCACGTGATCGGTGGCCCCATTGGGGTGGTGAAACAATACGAAATATTTGAATAAGAAAGAGCTAATTCCCATACCGTACACCAATATGGCCGCCATTTCATTGTATTTGTACACCAATATGGCCGCCGTGACGTCAGATGAAAACGCTCTATACATACACTTCGCATTCAACTATCTTGAGTAAGGTCAGCTCTTAACATGATGTAGTGCCAAATGAATTTAATCAATTACTTATACACATGCGATTGTCGGCGAGAACCGCATGTGGGACAGCATCGGTGAAGTACATTCAGATAGCGTGAAGTGCGCACGGGCCAGAGTGCTCAAACTTCCACAAGGGTAGTGAGCGTTGCATTATCGCTAATAGGTACCCACGGCAACTTCACAGAGTTCTTCACGGCAACTTCACAGAGTTCTTCACGGCAACTTCACAACTTCATCATATATATATAGTCTGTTATTGTATATATGCCCTACGCAGAATTGCGTATTGAGCTCTCTACACCGAGTGAACTTTACCTATTGGTTATCATCTATTAGCTATATATATATATATAACATTGTTCAAGTGTATAACAGTTGATAGTGCACTATGTAGACTTTTGATTATTCTTAATAAATAGTTTGAAGCATTGTCACCGGGCGCCAATTTATTTCAGTAATAAACAGTTAAACCGAAGCACTTACTATCATGGGATTCTCTTATATATATAGTAGAAGCAAGAGTTATTAATCAAGAGTTATTAATCAAGAGTTATTAATCAAGAGTTATTAATCAAGAGTTATTAATTGGATTCTCTTAACTCATTCCAATCCTGTCCGAGGGCTTCCTCAGAGGTGAATAAAATCGTCTGGCGTTAGCCAGAATAAAATACTAAAGACCGATTAGGGGGCTGTTCACATAAGGCGGGCGCAATTACCGGAGTTGATCTTATGTCACGAAAATCTTATTACGACTATTTGAGAAATGCAGAATGATATAACAAAGCAGAATTGCCTTCGTTTTCTGTAAGTATAGCGCACAAAGTATTCTAATTATTTATTACAGTCATAGAAAGACGAATAAAGGTACATCCTTTAGTAACATATAGAGTAAACAATTTTAAAAAGCGAAAATGCGGCCAACTATTACTCTGTAAAATAATTAATCTTCGTCGTACAAATAATTAATCTTCATGAACAAAAAGACAATCGTCTCATTAAACCATGATAATTTTTTAAGAAAGATTTCCGTGACTTAAAACCATTCCGGTATACGGGCTATAGCTCGCCTCATATGAAACCCCTTTAAGTTTTATTAAGAGCTTCAGCTTAATTTAACTATATTTACACCGCTCCCAATTTCAATATACCTCACTCCCACACTTATCATCGACAAATAACCCAACCCATAAATCATGCTTCCTGCTGAGTACAAAACACTCACGATGAAAGCTTAAATCAAACACAAGGATAAAAGAATATAATATTTGATCTAACATTTCGTTATTTGTATATATATTAAATATCATAAAACAAGTACAGTTACGATTCTGGTATATCTTATGATGTGCACGTGAATTTGGCAATTTGAATGATGCAAATTTTTGGGAATGGCGCAGGGGATGGGGACCTTAAGATCTACGATGGCAACTTCGAGGACGACGTCCTTCAAACAAAAGCATTCTTCTTGCAAAACAAAGAGAATGAATAAATTCTAGTCCCAAGTGTAATCTGAACACCGTTCCTCGCTCTGTATACAACGCCACTCAGAGCATTTTCACGTCTTCAGGACGACGTTGACTCGTGGGGTGATGAGAACTGTTGTCTGAGATTGCCTTAACATAGACATTGCAACCGTTTTAAACACTTTGAAAATTATAAAACAAGCTTCAAGTATTGAATACAGTAGTTAGTTAACCGTGACTTCTTTTTAATGCTAAAATTTGAATTGTTTTTTAACCGCCGTCGTCGTCCTAGCATCTTAAGGTCCCTAATGCCTTTTTTAAGACTCATAAGGCCCCGTTTAATAAAAGTGGATTGACAGTCCAATCGGATCGAAAAACGCGAGTGAAGTCAATCCGGGCACGTGTTTACATGGAAAATTCCATCTGCTTGGAACTTTGTTTCCGGTTTTGGAACACTATTTTCTGTGCTTCCCTCAATGTCCATGCGTATCAAGTCATTTTCAAGTCAAACCGTATTTAGATGAATCAGATTGGAGACACTCAAGTCGATCTTCCTGATTGACTTCAGCCATCCGTTTCGATCAGATCGAAAACTTTCAATATTCTTCATGTAAACACAACAACTAACAAGGAGAAACAACATGCGAGATTTGACTTAAATATTCAATCCGCTTCATGTAGACGGGGCCTTAAAAGTAATGATGTGAATTTTGCAATTTGAATGATGTATATTTTTGGGAAGGGCGCAGGGAGTGACAACAAAGAATGCCTTTTTTAGACTCCTTAGCAATTACATTCCATCTTATATTTATAGTAACACACAGTCGACATTCAAAGAAGTGAATTCCGACATGCATGTTTATCACGAATCCTTTAGTTGCTAAGGAGGGACAATGATATATAATTTAGTATATAGTATATCTATAGATAAAAGGGCAGTGCCCTGAAACGTCAAAAAGGTTTTCACAATGAATTATGAGTTGATCTACAACAGATCTAGCATTGTATATTTTTTATCTTGTACGTTTTTTATCTTATAAACTATTGATGCCTAGGATGTCTGAGGGTTCTCTCTTTGATGAGTGAAATTGTCTGGCGTTAGACAGAGTTAAACCATTATAAAGGGGCTTTGCTGCCTAGGAATGGGTTAAAATACGTCACCCGCGCTGTATCCAGCATGATTCTTTTTGTAATAAACAGGGTATAAATTGGTGTTTATTAACGTTAACAATATAAGAGGGTCCGAGTAGGTTTATCGAGGCACAAGATATTAACGATGATTTTAATAACGAGAAACAGGATACAAGAGAAAATATTAACAAGACTCGAAATTTCAAAAAAAAAGGACGGGAAACGAGATCTAGAAATTTTTCCCGTCGTGATTCGGGAAATATTGAATAATTTGTAATCCCAAGAGTAATCTCAACAGCGTCCTCGTTCGTCTTTATACAACTGCACGCTAGTTTGTGAGAACAGAGAACTCGAAATATCACTTCCCCTGTGCACTCGAAGTAGAAGTGCGAAAGCATGCACTTCCCTTGCGGGCTCACATGTTCCCATTACACAATTTTTGTTCTCCCAAACTTCCCCTCGCGTTTCTAAAAATATATTCTCTGTTTCTTAAACCCTTTGACTCCTAAGCACGCGTGTAGACGCACTTTTAGTATTTTACTCTGGCTAACGCCAGACGATTTTACTCGTCAAGGGAAGACCCCTGGTAGTCAAGAGGTTAAACAGGAAACATTTTCACGGTATAACTTAAGATATAGTTGTGGAAACATTTGTTTGAATAGCTCTGTCTTATAAAATACTTTCTCAGATATAGATATCTCTTTGTATATAACTGATGGGTGTGCCCTGCAATGCACAAACATATATCTTTAGTTATAATTATTGCAATGAAAATCACGAGGGAACACACGCCCTATGGGAAGTTTGAGAGAACGACAAATCGAGCCCCCCGCGTTTCTATAACTGTATACAAATTACGAAAAATGTTCTCTAATTCTGAATAACACTCACGATTATATTTTCACGTGAGGACTATCCCCCGCAATTTCAACAACGTCCGGTTTCGCCCTAAAATAAGAGAATATATAAAATAGCTGCATGCACAGGGCTGTTTATCAGTCTATAGCCACTGTTCTACTCAGAGCAGCCATGAGAGCTATTTCTATCGCACTCGTAATTGTCCTGGTTCTACAACTGACCGTTCTCAGTGAAGCTGCCGAAGGATTGACGAGGGACAAATTATCTCCACCTAAACTGAACACGTGTCCTGCGAACGGGAAACTCGCTGCTATTAGAAAGGCTCTTGGACTGAAGTTTAACAACAGCAGTCGTCGACGTAAAAAACGATCGGTAGGTCAAGCTTCAATGAAATTAATCCAGCTTTTGTTTTGTGTCTTACTCTGTCATGATAGAACAAGTAATAGGTCAGAACAGATCAGACACGAGTTTGAGTGTTTCATCAGGAGTTCCAAACACGAGAACGCGAGAAACACGAGAACGCGAGGGCGTAGCCCGCGGTTTTTATTGATTCCGAGTGTTTGGAGTCCCCTGATGAAACACGATAAACGAGTGTTTGATCTTGCTTCTCAAACGAGTATATTCGCATCGTGATTTGTGGCGTTTTCTTCAATGATTTCACTATGCAGATTAAGAAATGTGATCCAGTTCACATCAATACTCATGCATGTGATGTGGTATACGTTCACGGATTGGCTATACAATATCATGAATTATTAATGAGTTTGAGAATTATAGTTCCCATCCTCATGCAGACAAGATCTTGAGTCGTTTAACCTTGCGCGTTAGTTGCTAGCATACATTCTGTTTACCACAAGAAGAATGCAGGGAGCCATATTACCATTAATTATATTATGCTTATTTAAACGAAGTACATGCATAATTGCTGACAATTATTCAAACGCCACAGGACGGGTCTCCAGCATGGCTCCACAGTACGGGTAATACGATGTGCATTTGGGGTACGTCAGAGGCCTAAGTAAGGTGTCGATATTATTGCTGACAATTAATTATCTCTTTAGATCCACTTGAAATCATGAGTAATATAGTTGACAAATGAAAATCTTTCACTCTTTTTCTTTCACTTTTCTCTTTCTCTCTCGGCTTTCACGAAATACTATTCGTATAGAGTTGATACTGAAATTTCGAGAGTTTCTCTCTCTCTCTCTCTCTCTCTCTCTCTCTCTCTCTCTCTCTCTCTCTCTCTCTCTCTCTCTCTCTCTCTCACTCACTCACTCACTCACCCAACCACACACCCACCCACCCACCCACCCACCCACTCACTCACTCACTCACTCACTCACTCACTCACTCACTCACTCACTCACTCACTCACTCACTCACTCACTCACTCACTCACTCACTCACTCACTCACTCACTCACTGAATTCTTTCCGTTACATTTTAAGACTCAGGGCTTCTATAGTACCGCACTTTTATAATAATAAGGTAATTCTCTGAATTAGTTGTTTTCGTGCAAGAAATTTTCGATATTCTGTAATTGCCCTGGTGAACTTTATATATACTCATGCAGTTGTTAAGATTCAAATTTTTTTCTTTGTTTAACAAAAGACGCTTAGCAACGTCTGAAGTATTTGTAATATTTGCAAACTAAACAAAAATATTATCACAGTATATTATAATAGTCGGAAATAAAAGTAGCGTGCTGCGTAGGCAGTGTTGAAACAACAATCGAAATATAGTAACGTTAGATATACTGCCGAAACAGAGAACGTAGGACTGGAGTCTAACGTTTCGAGCGAAGGCCCTTCTGTCTTGTTTCTCTCTGACGAAGGGCCTTCGCTCGAAACATTAGACTCCAGTCCTACGTTCTCTGTTTCGGCAGTATATCTAACCTTACTATATTTCGATAAGTATACAATACACCGTTTATCACGGGCCTAAACAGACAAAGCACAAATATCTTAATAAAACTCAAAGCATGAGCTAAACCAAGACAGAAACTAAGTGAAACAGCGTAACAGTTGTAACTCAAAATATTTTAGTGCAAGTAAAATTAAACAAAAAGTAATAAGAAAATCTACTTTTTAATGTTTTAGCTCCAAACGGAACTCCAACCCACAACCTTAATTGTACAGCAACGGAACTAATAAAACTTTATACAAACTCAAGCTGAAAGTACTATACTAACTAACGACAGCTTGTATTGCAAGAACTAACAAACTTTATGCAAACTCTGAGCTGAATGTACTATACTAACTAACGACAGCTTGTACAGCAAGAACTAACAAAACTGTACAACCTCCAAGCTGAAAGTACTATACTAACTAACGACAGCTTGTACAGTAGCAAGAACTAACAGAACATTACAAACTCTAAGCTGAAAGTACTATACTAACTAACGACAGCTTGTACAGTAGCAAGAACTAACAGAACATTACAAACTCTAAGCTGAAAGTACTATACTAACGACAGCTTGTACAGCAAGAACTAACAAAGCTTTACAAACTCCAAACTGAAAGGACAATACTAACATACTAACGTACCATAGGGTGGCAAGGGGGGGGGGGGCTTGTCACGAGTTCACAGATACTTTTTTGGCATTTCACGAATCACAAAAGGTAAAATAGCATCTTCACGACTTTTCCAACAGTTCCATCACGATTCATGGGGCAATATTGCTCTAAATCACGATTCACAAAGCTCAAAAATAGCCAATGACAGGTTTACGAAAATACTCTTAATTGCCCTTAATTGTAGCCCAACAAGTCACTTGTGACATACGTACGGTTTGACTAGTTCCCAGGCGTATTGTGTAAATACCCTAAACAACTTCGGTCTGCATGCCATCTGAGTTCTAGTGGCTCAATGGTTAGAGCGTCTGGCTAGTATTCGGAAGGTTGCGGGTTTAAATACCGCCTAAAGTTCAGAGTTTTCTGAGTTTTAACAACTTACGGCAGCGCTTGTACAGCAAGAACTAACAAAATAATACGAGCGATATGTCATGGCATCGTGGATTGCGTGGGATTGACTTTTTTACTTCTTTGCGTGGGATTAACTCAGTTTTGAGGACCACAAGTTTATTCTATCTTATCTTATAATCTTATCTTATCACTTCCGGGATACTGGAGTTCTAGAACCACTTAAGCATTACAATTAAATAACTGAACCATATCATGCTTATCAACAATTTCCGTAGCTATGTAATTATAAAGTCTCGTGATATGTTGCTCTTTTGCTATAGCAACGTAAAATAAAAGACATGTCAAGTGGCATGATAAGTATGGGTTAATCAATGGTCATGAGTGTGATATGGGATTTAACATCGCTCGTGAAGTCTAACACCTCTCCCGCAGTGAAATCATTTTGTTTTTTATTTAACATACCGAGAAAGAAACACGAGTTAGAAATGAAAATACTCATTAGTATGCGATAAGCAGTCAAAACAATGGGATAACTAATTATCCCACTATGCATACTCATCTGCATGCTAATCAGTTGAATAAATGATTTAATGCTTCTGTTGGAACAATGAATTGTGGGTGGGCCATGAGATAAAGATTTTGTACATCAACACACGCACATCCATATATCATATATTATATTATATTATATCATATATACACGGGTGGCGTGTGCTGTTAGCGCGCTGCCGCTCACCAATATAGTTAAGCACGGTTGACGGGGTTAGTACTTGGATGGGTGACCGTTTGGGAACAGCCCCGTTCTCGAGCTTTGACCATGTGAGTAGAGTTTAGTTGGTCTCTCCTGTGCTCCGAGGGTTTTTCACCGGGTTCTCCGGTTTTCCTCCCTCCGCAAAATCAACACCATCTGGGAGAGGAGGGCGCCCACCCCTGCCTTAGGGTAGCAGCTAAACGAAAGAGGGGCCTTCTGGCTGCCTCCGACTGCGGTTGACCTGTATGTATATAACCCTATCCTATTCTATTCCATCATATCCTATCTTATCCTATCGTATCATATCCTATCCTTTCTTATCTTATCTTATCGTATCTTATCGTATCTTATCATATCTAATCCTATCTTATCCTATTCTGTCCTATCCTATTCTATCCGATATATTCTATCCTATTCTATCCTATTCTGTCCTTTTCTATCCTATTCTATCTTATCTTATCCTACCGTATCCTATCCTATCCTAACTTATCCTATCCTATCTTATCATATATTATCCTATTCTGTCCTATTCTATCCTATTCTATCTTTTTCTATCCTATTCTATCCTATCCTATTCTATCCTATATTATCCTACTCTATCCTATTATATCCTATTCTATCCTATTCTATCCTATCCTATTCTATCCTATTCTATCCTATCTTATCTTATCCTATCCTATCTTATCCTATCCTATCATATATTATCCTATCTTATCCTATGCTATCTTATCCTATCCTATCCTATCCTATCCTATCTTAGCCTATCCTATCCTATCCTATCCTATCTTATCCTATCCTATCTTATCCTACGCTATCCTAACCTATCTTATGTTATCCTATCCTATCTTATCCTATCCTATCTTATCCTATCCTATCTTATCCTATCCTATCTTATCCTATCCTATCTTATCCTATTTTATCTTATCCTATCCTATCCTATCTTGTCCTATCCTATCTTATCCTATCCTATCTTATCTTATCCATCCTATTTCATCCTATCCTATCCTATTCTATCTTATGCTATCTTGTCTTATCTCATCTTACCCTATTCTATCCCATCGTATCGTATTCTATCCTATCCTATTCCGTATATTATCCTATCTTATCCCATAGCATCGTATCTTATCGCATCCTATCCAATCCTATACGACCCTATCTCATCCTATGCTATCCTACTCTATCTCCTACAACTCTCAGATTTCATTGTCCAAGTATTTTAAAAATGGTACTCTAATTTCTATTTGTTTGTTTTTCCCTACCGTATATAGTTAAACTTCCCAATTGAGTGTTTGCACGTCGCTGTTGTTCAAGACGCAAGTAATAACTACTTCTACCACAACGACCTCTACGAATGTTGCAACACATGTCACTTCCCACACTATGTAGCCTGTCAGTGGGCAGGCAATCCCGACTGGCTTTGCGCCAGCGAAGCTTATAAGTGTGTGTGCAACTGTCGAAATACTCACATTCCTGCATTAACTTCTTCTGCAAAATCCGCCACAATTGCAGCTGGGAAACCTTCTTCGCCGAAAAGCAAAACAAATATTTGTATCAAGCAGAGATGTCCACGTCGGAAAAGTTGCTGTTTGGAAAACGTTTGCATTCGTCTGTTTGTCAACAAGAAATCGACACCAATAAAGAAAACAAGGTATACTTCTGGTCGTAATTAATTAGTCACCGAGCCAAAGTGGGCTGACTAGAGACTGAGGCGAATGAGATATGATATGAAAGATATGAAAAGAAACCACTGACCTATATATAACTGGACTGCGAATGCTAAACTCAATTAGTCAACTGAGTGTGTTATTTACAAAATATTAGTCTTCAAAATTTGTTTTAATTTTTTTTTTACTTTTATCTTGTTATTTTGGGTAGAATGTTTACTGTAATAAAACACATTTTTAACATATTCTTCAGCATTTTTTTAATTTATTTTTATCACTCTTTTTATCTTGTTATTATAAGTAAAGTGTTTATTAAAACATGCCACAACTTCTATTTGTGTGAATAATCTTAAAAGTTTTTTTTTGTTTTTTTTGTGTCCCCAATTAGCTGTCAATGCTAAATAATCTAGACACTGAAATAAAGTTTATTATGCACAGGTGGCGTGTGCTGTTAGGGCACTGCCTCTCACCAATAGTTCAACCCAGTTGGACGGGGTTAGTATACTTGGATGGGTGACCGTCGGGAATAACTTGAATTTTATGTGAGTAGAGTTTAGTTGGTCTCTCCTGTGCTTCGAGGGTTTTTCGCAGGGCTCTGCGGCCTTCCTCCCTCCGTAAAATCAACACGTTAGGTCTTAGCTCAGAGGCCTTGGTTCGGATGATTGGGTGACCACATCCTGTGCTTCCGACGTTAAATAAATCATTAATGAGTCTATTATTTGAGATCAGTGATCATTACTCATTAAAGGCAATCTCGTCCCCAGAGCCAAATTGCCCCGGCCGCGCGGGCCAATATAATGGCTCTGGGCAAATCGATTTCAGACATCCAAAAATTGGGTGTCCCGTGACCTGCGCAGTAGTTATTTCGTACCTAGGCTCTCTAGAATCTGTATACGCGGTTGAAATATTCTCTTTTGGAGAAGTCTATTTCTTACTTAGGTTTTCAGAATATTGGCGAAAATATTTCTTTAATTCATTATGACAGACGGTAGAGGACACGACAATTGCTCGCTAGATGCCGCCATTGATTTTTCTGTGGAAAAAATTGGGAAAAGCGGCTTAAAAATGAAGCCTCAGCAGAGGACGATATTCAGTACGTGAACTGGCATAATACAAATTTTGTATTTGTATTCCCAAGATGTGCTTGCAGCCAACTTGCTTTGCTAAATCCTTTAATTTTTCAACTATCCTATTGCCTTTCGTGTACAATTTTCTGAAAGGGGAGAGTCAACGCAGGTGTTCCTTTAATAATATGGTGATACCACTGCGTATGATCTGCTGTTGAAGTCTCAACTAATTTTTTGCCCATCCAGAAGTATTTGTCGACAATATGAAGGTATGCTTTTCTCATAAATGCTTGTTTTTGAATTACCGTGGTAGTGTGGTTAGATATGTTAAAGTGAGTTAATTGTCTGGCCTAGTAGTAGGTGTTGTGCATAATTGGCATTTTAAATCTGGTCCAAAGTTCAGTTCATAGTTAATTCCAGTGTGAGATACCATGCATAATGATCAAATAATTTATTGTTACCTAACCCTCGCAATTAATCATCCAATCAAATGTCTAACATTAGCATCACATCCCAGCCCAATATTTTACGATGATATAATTTGGGCAGCAACCTTTGGACAGGGACAAGGTATATGGTATTTACCCGAATTGCACAATTATTTGTTGGATATAATAAGAATACCTATTGGATTCACCTGATATGGAAAAATATTTAAGTCTCAAATTTTAATATTAACAGGCTCGACCTGCGATCTTGCCCAATATTGAATTTTTGACTTAAATATGTTGCCATGTTGGGCTTAGATGAATCCAATAAGTTATATTATCCGCTTACTGACATACAATTAAAATTTATTGGTTTTCTAAAATAATATAAATTAAAACCAAGCCAAAATATATGTATGGTTCTAATTTTAGTATATATTTGTTTATTTAAACTCATTTGATTTGATGTGTATTTACATGTATATTATTTTGGTCTTTTAGGAAAGATTTTCACCATGCTTATGGGAAACTGGGCTTGCTTACTACAAGATTTCCTGATTCATCTAAATTGGCTTTAACTGCAACAGCAACCCAAACCAGAGAAAATGAGAGTGTGAGTCTTTAGGGCTTACTAATTATCAATGCAAACATTATTGAAGTAAACCCAGAGCAGTGAAATACTGTATATATTTTGCTGTGTCAAGTTGGCCAAACACAGGAGAAGACAAGCCACACCAGATCCTAACGTTTGTTGCTGATGAACTTAGACAGAAGAAAATAAATGCACCAAAGACATTAGTGTATGGTACAATGGAATGGATATTATGGTGCATACTTGGAACAGATGGATGATGACATTAAGACATTTGACGTGTGACATCATCCAACAGTATATTATTATTAGACTATAATAGCTCGATGTGTGGAACATTGCAGAGTTGTTTCTAGTATAACAAGAAATTTAGAATTTTGAGAGAAAGAACTTCTAGGATAACATAATATTATACAGTGTATGTAAACAAAATAGATTTTCTCTAAGATGGATATGTATCTACAATGGACAGAGTGAGTCCTTAAGATTTCTGCTGACAGAGTTCACGCTTATATATTCAGTGTAGTTCACAATGTTTGTAAGACATAAAGACAAATCTTAAAGATATGAAAGTATATTTGACCAAAGTGTTGTATCTGTTAATAAAACTGACTGAACATTTTAACAGTAGAGTACACATAATACTAGGTTATTAGACTCAACAATAAATCATTGCCACAATACTATCGGTGACCCAACACAGAACTACTGGGCAGTGGCAGCACTATGTGGGTGTGGGCCCCGGTGTGAGAAAAAAATTTGGGCCCCCCTCCCACAAAGTGATGACATATGTAGGGGTTCCAGGGGGAATCTCCACTGGAAAATTTTTGAATTTAGGGTCTCTGAAATTTCCTGCATTTTGAGAGCACTTTTGAGTAAAATCTGAGTGACAACCTGTGCAGTCTGTTAATAGTTTGGGGTTTGGATGGGCCCCAGTGCGGCGCACAGTTTGCACACCTGTAGTGCCACCACTGCTACTAGGAACCACCTACTAGTTTGGTGGTAAAGACTGCTGATGAGAACTTGGACCATGAAATATTAATGACTCAAACAGTAACAGTACTATGCCAACATACCACTAGCTTTTTTAAGTCATTTAGTGTTTATTATAATTACAGGCATTGGTAATTTTACACAGTAACACACCTGAAAAAACATTTTCATGGGATACATTTCCACTAATTAATTTGAATTGTCACAATTATGAGATCATAGATTGGATGGAGGGCCTCTAACTCTCTGTTTCATGTCTGTTATATCACCAGGTGCCATAAAAAAACAACAACAAAAAAAGCTGACCTGTAACCATCACTGAAATAAAGTAGTGTGCTGCGTAGGCAGTGTTGAAATACAAATCGAAATATAAGACTGACTGTTCACTTCATGAATGAATGCCTTACAATTATACCATCTGTCAGTATCATTATTAAATGACATGAGCAGGGACAACATTTTATAATGCCATCTATATTGGGGGGAAAATGCTTCAGGATTTGAGTAAACAACAGCTGTATGGGCAAAGCATGATAAACTGATCCTACATCACTTTCTCAATGAGATTGATGCCATATTAAACATTTTGTCCTTCCAGCATAATAATACGTATGAACCATATCATGTGATTTTGAAAATGACCTATTAAAAAGGCTCAAACAGTCTGACAAAACTTTGAACTGATGCAAGTATATGTTTGTTCACTTAAGTTAGGACAAAAAAGGTTTATCTAGGTGCTTTATTAGTGCATTCCTACCCAGACTGCAAATGAGCCTGAAAATGGTTTGCAGGAAGTCTAAAAATTCAAGCATGCCCGCATACCCCCCAGAGAGGCTACCACAAACAGCATCTTGCCTCCACACTCAAAAACATCTTCATGCAGTCCCCGTCTAAAACAGGACGGTGTAATTTGGCAACTAATGCTTAACCCATTTGGATATAACCATGTAAAATAATACACTTTTCTAATTAACTTTAGACCACTATATAGATTATCACATTATAATTTTAAGAAAGCAATGCCTTCTGCCAGGCAATACTGCCAATTAAGGAATAGTAATTTTACACATATAAAAGTTATAAACAGTGTCATATTGATAAAATAATATATTTTTGTTAAAATCAGAAGATACATAACATATTAATATAAAGTCATATACATGTACCTTTAAACCGGTAAACTCAGATAATTATGAATTGATCTATTAAAGTTATTATTCAAATAGTCATGACAATATTTCCAACGGAAACTTTATTGAAATCACTCCCAATGATATTTATTTTTGTACATACAAGCACGGGAATGTGAAATCTGATATTTCGCCACGAGCAGTTCGCCAGTTCGGTGCCTTATCTGTCATACCCAAACGTTCTTTTTCTCGGATGGAAACACGAATTCGGAATTCCAAACATATTACAAAGGCAAAAAAGTATTTCTTGTCTCTTGTCGCACATTTTGTCAGATTTTAGTCCCAAATAAACATGTATTCTACTTCACTCCTTCTCACGAAAACAACAGCAAGACATGAAGACCGCGCTGGGAGCATGGGTGTGAAATTATCTGCGCAGCGCAGTAGGCGTCGAACGTTTAGCCAATCAGAGTCAAGTTTCAAATCGATTGTCCCAGAGCCTCTTTTCCGCTCGCGTGCGAGGGGTTTGGCTCTGGGAAGTAGAGTCCACTATGCGCATGTACGAAACTAATGTTTACATCTTTATTTACAAAAATAATACTAATACCTTATTCAAGATTGTAAGCTTCTCTTGGTTCCCATACATTACTTGTACCCAAAACAAAACATTTTCAGGAGAAATAGAAGAAATCCGAGGAAATATCCTTGCCGAATCGCTTGGTTTTCTGCCATGTTCTTCCTATTTAACAATAGGGACCTTAAGATCTACCACGGCAACTTCGAGGACGACGTCCTTCAAACAAAAGCATTCTTCTTTCGAAACAAAGATAATGAATAATTTCTAGTCCCAAGAGTAATCTGAACACCGTTCTCACTCTGTATACAACCATAGTACAACACCACTCAGAGCATTTTCACGTCTTCAGGACGACGTTGACTCGTGGGGTGATGAGAACTGTTGTCTGAGATTGCTTAACACAGCCACTGCAACCGTTTTAACACTTTGAAAATTATAAAACAAGCTTCAAGTATTGAATACAGTAGTCAGTTAACCGTGACTTCTTTTTAATGCTAAAATTTGAATTGCTTTTTAACCGCCGTCGTCGTCCTAGCATCTTAAGGTCCCTATTTAGATAACGAGGCCGAGTTTTCTATGAGCTGATATCAAGTCAACGAGGCGAAGCCGAGTTGACTATTTAACAAATAGATTCATTTTGCCGTTGTCTGTTCAGTTATAGATGCACAGATGACGTCACAACATGGTAAGAACAAAAAAGTGGCCCACGAGACGCAGTCGAGTGGGTCACTGATGTTCTTACCACGTTGTGACGTCTTCTGTGCATCCATAACTGAACAGACAACAAAAAAATGGAATCTATTTGTTTTATACAATAAATATTTTAAAGGTCTTTGTCTAAAACTCTTGCTGGATTTTGGGGCATGAAGAAGGAAAAAGCAAGTCAGCTGACGTGATCTGACGTGACCATGTGTCTGTCCTCTACTCGGGGCGTCTCAAAATTTCGTCACTTTTCCCTATATGAATAACCCGCGAAAAGGGGGGAGGGGGTAAGGAGGAAACGCGAAAAATATTTTTATACTGGATCGGAAGTGTCGATATTTTGTGTCAGTGTAGTCCCGCGAGACACTCGCGAGACCTTTGCTATAACGAGCGGTCGCATGGTTAATTAAATGGTTTGTCGTTTATAGCACGTTTCGCAAACAGACAAACAGCTATTAGCTAAATAGATTATTGTTAATATTGTTGATGTTTTTATCTACATTATTGTAACATTGTTTTATACTACAGTATCTAAAAAAAGCATTAAAATGTGAAAGAAAAATAAAACGTTGTGAAATGAGCCTCAATATGTTTAAAAAATCAACACTTCTGACGTCACAGTAATTCATATTTTGCGGGGAGGGGGTCACGATTTTTAGCGGGTTATTCATATAGGGAAAAGTGACGAAATTTTGAGACGCCCCCTAATAGATCATGGCCAACAACCAATGAAAACACGCATAGCAACCAGGGTATTGTATAACTGCTGATAGAAAACGAGGACGAGTTGTCTAATTGTTTTAGTATCAACCATAAACAACTTTTCTTTAACGTAAAGAAGTCTTATCAAACATTGTCCTACATGTTCAGATAGTTTTACCTTTTTGTTTGCAGAAGTCTCCCCGAGTCTCCCCATACATAATGCAGAGCAGTTCGATGGCGTATGGTAAACAATCGCTCACAAAACACAAGATTGTAACTACTTTGCTTCAAATTTGGTGTAGATTTACTCCATAGGCATAAGCGAATTCATTTTCTTATTCGAAAATGTCAAACTGAATATATTTCCATACAAAAATTTTAGCAGACGCCATGTTTGATTTTTTAGCCTAGTTTCCAGGTTTTGCTTGGGGCGTGAATATGCCGTGGCTTCTGATTGGTCAGAATAGGAGTATTCCAGCTATAAGAAGGTTTATCATGACAATGGTAGCTCAGCCAATCAGAAAGCCGGATTTGTAATAGCCTGCGTGCAGACGCTCTATCCCAGATCCCAAATAACAGGGAATAAGGGAATAAATAGATTTGTAATAGACCACGAGTTCGTTGATGCTAAAAACGGTTTACATTTTGCTGAGTACTTCATGTAATTATCTACGAATGTCATGTTTTGGGGACCACATTGCGGTCATGCGCAGAACGGACTGTACGTCACCTTTAAATCATTGCTCATTACTCATTGTTATTATTATTTCGTGCAAAATTTATGAAGGTCGAAGACAAAGAAAGCTTTGAATGTTTTTATTATTTATGGCAAGGATTGGTAGCAAAGAGGAATAAGTTGAAACCAAGAAATAATATTAAATTCAATTTTTCAAGCGCTTAAATTTTTCTTCTACCCAATTAACAGCAACATGCTCCGATATATAACATTGTAGTCACTTTTGGTTACCGGGAAAATAACAATAATTTTATTATACATTTTCTTCAAATCCTTAACTGATTATAATGCATTGGTCAGAAACTTGGTGAAAATTCTTAATATCTGCAGAATTTTTAATATCTGAGAATTCTCGTATTTGTAGCTGTGATTGTCAGAGCCCACAATGCTACTCTCTGTAGGTTCTGGACGTATTATCTGTAGGAAAAATGACTTGTCATACATGTGCTGACGTGAACCTGTCCAGCATGGGCATGCAAGCCAAAGAAAAAGTCGGGAAAACAGCAACTGTCTTTGAATTGAGTTTTCGAATGCTTTTTGGTTCTGAGGGAGTGATTTTCTTAACATTTTTAACTGAAAATGTATAATAAACAATGATTGATTTCGACTTTTTTTATATCAAGAACTATCAAGGTCTCAGAGCGCATTATCAGCCTCACCTTCGATTTTGGCAGATAACACAGACTTCAACCTTGACTGATAGTCTTGAAATAAAAAAAGCCGAATTCAATATTAAATCGTTTAATCTACATGCATGTGGTACTGTTCATATACTAGAGAGCTTAAGCATATTAGGCGTTTTTGAGACACGGACGGTGACCGGAAGAACAGGAATACAATACAGAACTACTGAACCGCGTATTCTTTGAAAATACTTTTTTTACCCAAAACAAAGGCTATGAATAATCACATATCTAAACTGTTAGCTTATAAGCTTAAATTTCATCTTTATTCCTTTATTTTATATTGTAATGTAATGAAATTATCCCTCTTAAAATACAAGTTTCAGTCTACTTTAAAAGTATGTCTCATTGTAGTAAAACAACGATGACAGGCCTCAACGTTCTAGAAGTTCCCGTCGTCTCAAGAACGTGAAAATGCTCTCAATGACTCTCTCCTCCGCAGAGGCTTCTAGAGCTTTTTTGAGCTCTTCAGTATATAGGGTCTTTGCAGGAGAGTAATGCGGTTTTATTTACTCCCCATTACCCTCTACCGCATTACTCTCCTGCAAAGACCCTATATACTGAAGAGCTCAAAAAAGCTCTAGAAGCCTCTGCGGAGGGAGAGTCTCAATGACGTCTTGTGTAGAACGACGACGGCGTTCTCTTTGCTCTTGGAATTTTAAATTGCTCATTATCATTGTTTTGAATGAAAAATGCTATTGAATTACAACGCCGTCCGTGGCTGTAAAACGTCTGTTGCTTAAGCTCTCTACTATATACATAATACCATGATCGCCTCGGATTCTTTTGTTCTCCGAGGGAATGTAAACCTCGTATTTCCCTCATCGCTCATGCAAGAGGGAAATTTATCCTTTGTCTTGTAATTTTCTCGTGCATGTTGATGAGGGAAAATAAGAAGACAAAGAAATCCTTTGTCTTCTTCTAAATTTCCCGCTTGCATATATCTCCCTCAACAACATGCACGGGGAAATTAGATGCAACTTCTCTGATCAACAGTGTAAATTTCCTGTCGGTAAGATTCTCAAAGTTTTCCTCGGCGATCATAATATTACAGGCAAACTAATAACATGACTTTTCGGGAAATTAGCGATTAAATTTCTCCTTTGCCTTGGGAAGATTTGTAAAAGTCCTCGGGCCTGCGGACCTCGCACTTGCACAAATCTTCCCTCGGCGACGGGGAAATTTAATCGCTAATTTCCCTCAAGTCATGTTATTAGTTTGTAATATATATTTGGACTTACAGTAGTTTTACTTACATTTAGACAGATGTACAACGTTTAGTTTTCAATATTTGATATCACTAATATTCACTATTATTTAATATTTTATATATAAGCATGCAGACACAATCTGAGGTCGGTTTTACTTAATAGATAATTACTGAGGTCAACGGCGTTATTGACTTACGGTTACTACGCAGAGGTTACTACGTTAATTAATAAAATACAAAACAAAAAATTCTTCAAAAGCGGTAAACATTTTTATTTAGCATTTCGACAAACTTAATTTTTAAAAAAATTGTTAAACTTATACAACCCATTTCTTTTTTACAAACCATGTCCTATAAGGCTGCAAATACCCGTATCCCTTCATAATTATATACGAGAGCCACCCCCCTCCGGAGGGTTATATTAAGCGACATAAATATATTTTAAAGCAGTGGTTTCTTGAGTTTGTATTAAATATACAGGGTGTCCCAAAAAAACTGAATGCCCCCCATCCGTTTTTGTACTGCATCTTCTTTAATTTGGGTACAAGAAGTAAATTTTTATATCACGCCGAAAGCCCATCGCTCCTTCTTTGTTGTCTGAAATTTTCAGAGCTAAATAGTTATCTACTCGCTTCCTGGAGTCATTTAATGAGGCAACATCAAAATTTGAACTTGTCCAAATTATGCAAATTATCTATGCTACTTACAGATTTGGAAAAATACAGGGGGGACTTTAAGATGCTCGGACGCGACGGCGGTTGAAACGGCAAGTTAAGTTTTACAATTTAAAGAAGTCACGGTTAACTGACTATTATATTTGATATTTGAAGCTAGTTTAATGACTTCCAAAAAGCCCCAGTATTGCTAAAATGATTGTAGTGTCCGTATTGAAGTCAATCTCAAGCAACAGTTCTCATCTTTTGGCCGTTGGCGTCGTCCTGAAGACGTGAAAATGCTCTAAGTGGCGTTGTATGAAGAGCGAGGACGGTGTTCAGATTACTCTTGGGACAAGTAATTATTCATTATCTTTGTTTTGCAAAAATAATGCTTTTGTTTGAAGGACGTCGTTCTCGAAGTTGCCGTCGTAGATCTTAAGGTCCCTACTTGCAAGTTGTTGCACGTATTAGCTACCGCCCACCTTAAACATTGTCACGCAACAATGATTTTGTTGCAAGTTGAATCAGCATGTTGCAGCAAGTAGAACTGCATGGACAAAGTGCCGCCTTCATATTTATTATTAACAAGATATGGTTTCAGCTATATACACACCAAATATCAATGTTTGTATTAAAATATTTATACTTTATTAGATATCATCTAAACTGTCTAGTATGTGATTGCTTCAAATTTAATTCGTACGTCAGTAGAAAAACAATCAATTATAAATTGCTATTGAAGTCCGGAAAAACACTTTGAGGCCTGGATCTCTCCCTGTGCTGAATAAAATCCAGAATAAAATACTAAAGACTCGTCTAATCGTCTTCAGCCTTCAAAGTGTTAGCTGACGAGAATATAGTTTTGATGACGAAATGCTGACGTTTCAAGCGGAGCCTTTCATCAGAGTAAAATGTCACTCGAAACGTCAGTATTTCGATATCAAAACTAGTACTCTTGAGAGTTTACCACCTTTTCACTTTACTTTATCTAAAACACTACCTACGCAGCACTCTACTTTAATTTTGCATGAGAAATATAGAGGGGATATTATCACGGTGGCGAGAAGATATGGATTTTATGTTCGAGTGGCAAGGATAATATCTCACGAGCCAAGTGAGCGCAGCGAATTGCTCTTGCCACGAGAACATAAAATCCATATCTTTGAGCAACCGTGTAATGTTCTATTTATTATATGGACAATGAAATTATGCGTGGAAGTGATGTTGATAAACTGGGTTTGATGCAAAAACTACAACAGCTTGACCTAAACTTTTAGAAAATACAAATGAAAAATACAACAACTTATTCGAATACGTAATTTTACGTGAAAAACTGAATTAAGAGAAGTTACTGGCTCAAATTTACTTGACTCAAAATTTGCGGCAAAAGACGTAAATTTTGCCGACTTGTCGATATGTCACTCGCGAGTGTTTATACATACGAGAAATACGCCACTCGGGTTCCCGGATGTATAGTGAAATATGGATTCTACGAGTGTTTTAGTTGCTAGTAAAATACTCTTCTCCATATAATAAATATGTGTTGTTACTCCCTTAACTTTTTCCTGTCCGAATCGGTCTTTAGTATTTTATTCTGGCTAACGCCAGACGATTTTATTCACTTCTGGGAACGCCCTCGGACAGGAATGAGTTAAACAGAACTTATAATTTGACCCAGAAACAAAAATATAAAATAGTTAAGCATCTTCTTTACAGCTGTTCCCGATGGAGCGAGATAGCACAGAAAGAATCCACAGTTTGTTTTTGTATAAATTATATATATCATTTATCAGATTGTGGTAACTAGATTAGCTGAAACAAAACATTTAAAAGCTGCGATGAAAAGCCAGAGCCTGATGGACAAGACTTCTATTCAGTTAACAGATAACAAAGAAACAAGTGTAACTTAAATTGCATTTCAAGGTAAGAGGAAATCTATTAATTTTCTTGTTAATATGCAGTTATTTTTAGTATAGCTACTGACATAGATTATTAAAATTATCGTTTATATTACAGTAAAAAATACTGCAGTTTAACCCATTTGCGACTGTATCGTTTCTTCAGTTGGAACGATGCAGGATTTTACTCTTGCTAACGTCAGACGATTTTACTTGTCAAAGGAGAGAGTTCCATGGCACCAAGGGGTTAATGGCAATTCAATAATCTCACTAAAGGTGAAGTAATACGGGCAACATTTTTCAATTCTTCAAGTTCCAACGCAACTTTGTTGCGTTGCAAGTTGAACTGAAAAGCGTTGGTGCACGTATTACCACTCACCTTAAACTATGTGACGCAACATGCACGTTGAAAAAATTTGTTGAAAAAATTAGACTCCAGTTCTACTTGCTGCAACATGCTGATTCAACTTGCAACAAAATCATTGTTGCGTGACAATGGTGGGTGGTAGGTTTAAGGTGGGTGCATGGTGGTAATATGTGCAATGTACAACGCTATTCAACTTGCAACGCAACAATGTTGCAGCAATTTGTCGCTCGTATTACTTCACCTTAACGCCAAAAGCATAAAGGCCTGGCCAAACGCTTTCAACATCGCATTCAACATTGTTGAACGATGTTGAATAATGTTGAAAGCACGAGTGGCCAAATGAATTCAACATCGTTCAACATTCATGAATGACAATTAATTGAACGCGGGCTACCACAAAAGCTGGAATCGACAATATCCCGCATGGCGCATGTCTTTGTTCAACAAAGTTGAATGAAATGTGGCCAAATGCGTTCAACACCTTTCAACATTTTGAGAACAATAGAAATGTTGAACGAAAATTTGAACATGTTCAAATTTCGTTCAACATCATTCAACACCATTCAACAACGTTCAACATCATTCAACAGGGGTGGCCAAACGCTTTCAACATGTTGAATTCAACAATGTTGAACGATGTTGAATGAAATGTTGAAAGCGTTTGGCCAGGCCTTTACTGTATTTCTGTAGCCACTACAGAAACGTGAGAAAAATCTAGTGATAAAAGTCGCTTATTCTTGATTTATATTTGTTTGTTAGTATCGATTTGGGAGAAACATTTGTTTATATTATGATTAAACTCCATGAAAGTTAAATTATACTTTTTACTCACATTTTTTGACCAAAAATTTTCTCACGCTTCAGTAGCGACTATATAAATACAGTAATACACAACAAACTACAGAAGTAGAAGTGGGAAGGTATTTCCATTTTGACTGTAATGTAAATTATAGAAATAAAACTATTGAGTTTTCATAACATAACATAACATAACATAACATAACATAACATAACATAACATAACATAAATTTTTAATCAAGGTGTAAATTTTCTTACAATTTTCTTTACAAGCCTATGAAACTAAAAATTCTAAGACACCTTATGCTTTGGATACAATACAAATACAATAAACTTTATTTAACGTGGACAAATACACTTAGCTATATTCAGCTAATTTTCAGGTATTGCCACAAAACTAACCTAATCTAAAACATATACAAACTAACAGAGATTATGATCTAAATAATATAAAAATAGATAAAAGGATATAAAAATAGTTAAAACTATTAGCAACTATGGTAATTGTAAAATTTGCTCAATGTCAATGTTTTTTATACTGTTCTTAAAAACGTTATAGCTCTCTGCAGATCTTATTGTGTCCGGAAAGGCGTTCCATAACTTGGCCTGCTTGATACCTCCATGTCTTTAGCCCGTACGTGGTGGTATTGACCTTCGGGAGTCTCAAAATATCTTTCCCTCTCAATGCATATACGCTTTGTCGTAGTTCTAATAAATCCTTTAAGCTCTCTGGCGAATCAGTATTATTAATTAACTTATACACAGAGCAAAGGATTTTCATAACTCTTTGATGCCTTAAAGTAGTTAACCCCAGTTTGTTGGATTGTATTTTAAAATTTTATTAAAATAAAACAATACAGTTGTTTTATTTATCCTTCTTTTTATAATATAAGAAAAGCTCGACAATTTTAGTTATCTTAAATTTTAGGAATATTGGCTAAAATACGGATATCTTTTTAAAAATTCATAATACCAGAACTGACAACTAATAATTAATGGAATCGGTCAGAAAAACAACACATAAATGTATCACACACTGACCTACTTATTTATAATTTATATACATTAAATAGAGGGGGACATTGGGGGGTACCCACAACCACAATACCGCGAAAAAAATCGTCAGAAACCGCGAAAAAATCAACGGAATACCGAAACCGCATTTAGTAAACACCGTGTAATAATTGGCATTATTGGCCACGCCTTGCACACAAATTAACCTTGTGTTTGAGCTGTGACTGCAGGGCCCATGGGAAGCAGAGATTCTAGGGGGTCCGGGGGCATGCGCCCCCCCGGAAATTTTTTGAATTTTGGGTCTCTGAAACGGCATTTTGCGGACGCTTTTCTCGTATTTTCGGTTGCGGAAATTTTTATTTTAGTCTCGCATTATTTAAAATTTCAGTATCATAATTATATTCAGCCTAGCGCTGACGGGCGAGCCCGGGTCTGGCTACGCTACTGCTGATGACATACTACTGCTTGCTTCGCTAAATGACCTAAAAGTCCTAAAATCCTCAGAAATTAGCATGCGTATAACCCCGGCTGTGTAGCTTTTCTCTTGTTTATTTCGGGGTTTTTTGTCAAAGCCCGGCTATGGATTATATGGGACTTTTGGGAACTTAATAAAAGTCCACAAATATCCACAATAGTCCCAAATATGTTCAGAATCTTGCGTAGCTCACAGTTAATACATAACTTATAGGACTTTATGGGCTTTATATAGCGCGTGTTTTGCTCAGGGGCCCTCAGGACTTTCACTGAACGAATAAAAACTGGACAAACTGGAATGTAATTTCTAACAATTTTTTTCTACCGAATACCGTCGATCAAAACGCAGAAAACCACATACCGCACCTCAAGCATACCGTATGAAAAAAAAGCCGAAAGCGCAACACCGAAAACCCCAATGTCCCCCTCTAAACGTGATTAGGGAGATGCTTTAGACCTCATTTTCCAATGTATATTAATTAGCCCATCCCACTACGAATGACAAAAAGGGAAAATAGGACTTATAAGCATTTGTTTTATAAGCATTTTAAATAATGGAATTAAACAGGACTTAATAACAGTGGCGTCGCCACGGGGTGGACTGGGGTGTCCACCCCAGTTCTTTTCCAGATCGATTTCTTAATTTTTCCAAATCCGTGGAGAAAACATTAGGGGGGGGGGGGGCAAGTAGTATTGAGACCTTTTTTGTCAGTGGCGCTCATAGCCTGGTACCCTGGCCCAATTTCAAAAGAAATATGGGCCAGGTAACCACTAATCTCATTCTCGCGTCATCAGGGCTAAATCCACTTATGACGATTGCAGTTTTACTCATAGCCACTAAAAACGCGCGAAATTTTAACCAATAGGAAAGCAGAAGTCTTCAGTGGTTACCTGGCCCATATTCTTTGATTGGGCCAGGGTACCAGGCTATGGCGCTCACGGCTGTTAATCACTCTGGCGTTGGTGCATTTCATGAAGGGTTACATAAAGTACGCACGGTCGGCGGTCGCATCCCCTCCGCTGATACGAAGTAATTAGGGCTCGGGCGAAATTTCGTAATCGCCTCATCGAGATAATATGGAATTACGATAAGATCGAGATAATATGGAATGATTTTGAGCGCATTTTATAATTATTATGAAAAATTCTATGAAAAATAATAAAATATATAATCAAAGTCCTAAAATGTGTTTTCTTTTGTGCATTTTTTATGACGTTTTATAACCTTCAGAATTCTGTAAAATCACCCCTCAAAGTGCAGGAAATGGCGTTTCAGGGACTCTAGATTCCAAAATTTTCTGGGGGAACATGCCCCCGGACCCCCTTAGAGGTTTGTCCACCCCAGTTGTATCACCTTGGCGGCGCCACTGCTTAATAATCTCATCAATATAAACTTTCCACAAAGCCAATAATAACAAAAATTTCTTCACCAAAAAAGTCTTTAGTATATTTCTGTTGTTTAAATTTGCTTTCCGTTGTCTTTTTTAGAGGGGATAAAATGAAGCCATTTTACATCTCGTGTTTTCTTCTGGTCCTTGTCATGGCCTCTTCGTTAGCATCTCCTTTGGCATTTCGCAGAAATAATGAGGACAATGAGGTAGCCATTATCATTTTTAGTTTGTCATGATATATATTCATATATATAAGGGCAACTTCCCCTTCATCAATTAACAAATAGATTCCATTTTGCCGTTGTCTGTTCAGTTATAGATGCACAGATGACGTCACAACGTGGTAAGAACAAGACGCAGTCAGTGATGTTCTTACCACGTTGTTACGTCTTCTGTGCATCTATAACTGAACAGACAATGGCAAAATGGAATCTATTTGTTTTATACAATAAAAAAGTTTAAAAAAAACAACTTTCGATAAGATTTATTGAATTTCCCGCCGAACTTCCGGGGCATTGAAAAAGATGAAGCACGCCATCTGACGTGATCCATGATCTATACAAAACAAGCAATATGATTGGTTCGTGACATTGGAGTAGTGATTTTCATTGGTTCACAGCAATCAGAACAAGTTGTGATGAAATTCGTGCATCTGTCCAGTAATAGATCATGGCTCTCGACCAATGAAAACTACGTGCAAAACATTTAGCTTATTGTATAAAATAACCTAGTATACAAGAAAGTGAGTACCCTGCGAGCAGAGCCTTCTTTTCCTTATTTCTTCGCTGAGAGAGAGGAAGAAAAGTAGGCTCTGCTGTATTCGTGTTTGGCTTCGTCCAAGATTTAGGATGAAGTAACACGTTTAAGACCCGTTTAACCGGTTCTCGTTTTGTTTTCTGCTCTGATTGGGACTGGGTTCGAGATTGTAACCAAGCAACTGACATGCATGCGCAATGGAAACCAGTCACGAATACAGCAGAGCCTACTTTTCTTCCTCTCTCTCAGCGAAGAAATAAGGAAAAGAAGGCTCTACTCGCAGGGTAGAAAGTGAGCTATATCTATAACAAAAAAATACGGAGTACTTTGAATAGATATGGAAAGGAACAAAGGGGTGTAGCAGGTGAACATTTATATGCGCATTTTTTTTACTCTGGGCATTCATGACAGGGTTAGGAAATGCATAGGCATACCAGGCTGGGGAGCGGGAGGGGGGGACAGGGGGGCAATCCCCCCACCAAACATTTTAAAAATGAAAATTTCAAGCACTTTTTGAAAGAAATTTCGGGTAAATTCGGGTAATATTGCTGTTAAAGATTCATGATCGCATGTTGAATACGATCTAATAATCGACTGTTGACTCTTAATTTTTCGGCCAAAAATGTTTTGGCCATATAATAAAGTTGTTTATTAAAGTATATACTTGTGATTGTCTATAAATGGTTGTGGACTGGAAGAATGCTGGGTTTGTTGAACGCTTATATATATATATATATATATATATATATTATAAGTGGGCTTACCTCAAATGTTGATGGTCGCTACTGTCAGTTTCACGCTGGGCGATCTTCAGGCGGCCAGCGTGAAACTGACAGTGTGAAATCGCCCAGCGTGAAACTGACAGTAGCGACCATCAACATTTGAGGTAAGCCCACTTATAGTATATTCGCTCTATCTTTACGGTATTGAGCACTTTTCGACCTTTCGCGAACAACACTTTGTTTGTTTGAATATATATATATATATATATATACAGAAAACAATTAGTGTGTTTTTCTTTGATTTAGAACGGAGAACAAAACTTTAAAAGATCTGGATATGATTGCGCTATACATGGAGAGCCTTGTAATACTTGGTACAATGGCTACCAATATGGATCCTGCTGCTACATGCTAACATGGTAAGCACATCTTGCATGTCTATTCTTAATAATAACACCGCTTTAGAAGTTTAGGTTTCTGCCAATTGCACTTCTCGCATTCCGACAGCACTTTTGAGCAACACGTTGGAAATGGAAATACCTTCCCACTTCCGCTTCTGTTGTTTGTTGTGTATTACTGTATTTCTGTAGCCGCTAGTGAAGCGTGAGAAAACACTTTTGTCGAAAAATGTGAATAAAAATTATAATTTAGCTTTCATGGAATTTAATTATAATATAACGCGTACGAATGTTTCTCCCTAATCGATACCAACAAACAAATATAAATCAAGAATAAGCGACTTTTATCGCTAGATTTTCCTCACGTTTCTGTAGCGGCTACAGAAATACGGTAACACACAACAAACGTGAGAAGCAGCAACGCCGGATTTAGGACTGTGGAAGCCCCTGGGCGGTCACTGACCAGCACAATATATCAATTCTATTTCTGAATGTATGCTAAGTTACATAGTCATATTTCTTTTAATAAGATATAGGTAATTGGACTGACACTGGGGTTATATAATGTAGATGAATAAAATTTGCAAAGAATGCGGTATATGGCCTTAGGCCAAAAAGCGCATCTTGCTGTATTTTTTGTTCAACTTGCGAAGGCAACGACGGTTGAAGGCGCAGTGTAAATTTGATACGGGAGTAAGTTAAACAATTATAAGAAAGGATTAAAGATACGTAAGTAATATTCAGTATATATAGTACATGGGACACAACCCTCTATATATCATATATATCATCTATATATCTATATATCATCCATATATCTTTTGTCCTGTTTTTGACTCATATTTTGGGCTCTCAAGATTTTTTTCATTTCAACACCTATTTTTTTCAACTTTCAAGACATTTTTGTGGAGGCCCCCCCTTAAACATTATTTTGTGGGGGGCCCTGGGCGACCGCCCAGAACGCTTGTAGAACGCCCTGTCCTAAATCAGGCACTGAGAAGCAGAAGTGTATTTCCATTTTAAAGTGTTAATTCCACTGTTTCTATATTTATTTATTATTAATATTTTATTTTTCTGGTTTTAGTTCAAGTGGTAACTGCCTCTATGTTGGCAAAAAATAAAAACTGAGATAGAGAAAATTGGAGGAATATCACTGGCTATAGTTATATAAGTTACAAACTAATGTTACACTATTTACTATAAGTTATAACAACAATTAACAGCATTGTTATTAAAATCTAAGCAATGAAACATTAATAAAATAATATCATGCTTGCCTCAAATTTTTTGCTTTTATAAGTCCTATTTTCCATTTATTCGTTTTGTTGTTGTGGGCAATCTCGAGCCCATAGTCACCCCCTTTTGGTCAGCTGGAGAGCGTGGGGGAGACTCTGGGGAAATTGAATTTAATTACCCCTAAAATGAGGGGTTCCGGTTGTTAAACGCATGATAGTAGCCTCATCTGCTGTGCAGGATGTGCGTTGTGTTCATTATATTTGTTTGAAATCGCAAATACTATATTTGTGAGAACCCTGCATATTAAAAATGCAGATCAAATGCACTTTAAAATTGTCGGAGAGAGACGGACACTGCTGGTGGTGGCACTTGACATATACGTTCTTGAAATCCAAGGTAAACTTACTAAACTATCAATTCACGACGCCAATATCGTCCTCGATATCGTCCTCAATATCGGCCTTTTAATACGAGTGCGAAGGCTGATTCCTTCTTTAATTGTCTTAAATATGCTTTTTTCGTTGTTTAAATTGTTTTACATTCATACATCAAATATAACGACAAATCCCACCAGGGTTTGTTTTGTTCATTGCGACATTAATGTTGTTCGAAATTCGTCTTTAGTCTTTTAAACTTTGCTATGAAGTTTGTTTGTGTGACTGAGACCCAGATATATTAAACAAAGAGAGGAGATGTAAATGAAGCGTCTAAATTTGAAGATATATATGTTTATTGAATTAAGCAATATATTTGACTTTCATTATTTTACAATCTGTATGTTTTGAATCGATGAATCAATAAATTTAAATGAGCCAATCAAAACAGAGAATCAATCCAGTTTCCCCAGAGTCTCCCCCGCGCTCTCCCGCTGACCAAAAAGGGGGTGACTATGGGCTCGAGATTGTGTTGTGGGCGGACAACTTTATCTTTTTACTTTGCCTAACGCGCCAGATGATTTTACCCGTCAACTGCAGTGTTGTAAATACTCGTTACTAAAGTAACACGTTACAAATTACTAATTACTTTTCGAGTAATTTTTCGGTAATTTATTACTTTCTGTACGAAAGTAATTTTGTAACGTAATTAATTAATTAATTACTTTTTGAAGGTAACGAGTAACATTTTTCAGAAAGTAATTTTGCGTTACTTCTATGTATTTTTATTATTTCCCAACAAATTGAGCGCAAAAAAAATATGACAGTGTTTCGTGCATGAATGTGTTTTTTGCTTGAGCCGTTTTTAATCCAAGAGGCCTGCAGTGTTACTGACCAGCGATCATAGAACATAACGTATACTTCATGACATTGTACTGTTGTGTAGCCTTGCTTTCAACGGTGGAAAACAACATGAATATGGATGAATCTACTGAAACTATTGGTGAAACCAGCGATATTGTTTTCATTCAAGTTGATCAGAGCTTATAAATAGAAAGTAATTCTAAAGTAATTAGTAATTAATTACTTTTTAACAAGTAATTAGTAATTCGTAATTAATTATTTTTGAAAGAAAGTAATAAGTAATTGGTATTAATAATTACTTTTTTGGAGAAGTAATTGTAATTTTTACTCAGTACTTTTTTTTGGTAATTTTTACAACACTAGGCTTTCCAATAGGGACCTTAAGATATACGACGGCAAGTTCGAGGACGACGTCCTTCAGACAAAAGTTTCTTTCTTACAAAACAAAGATAATGAATAATTTCTATAGCCAGGGTCTTGGGTTTGGGGGAGGGCGAGAACCTCGATCATCTAGGGGGATCCGGGGGCATGACCCCCGGAAAATTTTGGATTTCTAGGGTCTCTGAAACACTATTTCCTGCATTTTGAGGCAAGCCATTTAAGAGTAATCCAAAAGCCATAAATTACATAATTTTGTTGAAATCAAACCAGAACATAGAATGATACACGTCAGAATATCTTTAGATATATTTATAAACAAGTCGTCAATGTAAAAACAGGTTGGAGGCATTTTGTATAGACCCTTAGTATTGGAATTTATAGCATATGCATGCCTGCAATATATATAACACATCACTATCTACTCACTTGGACTTAAAACAACTGTACCCCCCCCCCCTTACAAGTTTCTCCCCGCACTTAAACTTTTCACGAGAACGGTCTTGGAGACCATTGGGGGCGGGGGGGGGGGGGCGATCGTTAAAATTTATTTCTACTAATACTACCTAAACTGACGTCAAACCAGGCCGTATTAGTTCTAATACACTGACCTAGTTTGATGTCAATAAAAACAGTATTAGTAGAAATGAATTTTAAAATGCATATAAACCCAAATTTTTTATCATCTGAATACGTTCTACGTAGAGCAAACAGTTGAAATATAGTTTTTGATTGGAGCTATTGTTCAATGAGCGATTCGCATTTTTAGGTATGGTAATGGGATGACGTCTATGTAGGCATCTGGCTTTCTTTCTCTTTTTGGCAAGATAAACTACCTGAGAATTTTTGTGGAAAAACTCATGCAATATGGAACATGTTGTTCAAACACACCATTAATGAGCATGGGTGGCGTGTGCTATTAGGGCGCTGCCTCTCACCAATAGTTGAGCCCAGTTAGACGGGGTTAGTACTTGGATGGATGACCGTCTGTGAATAGCCCTGTTCTCGGGGTGGGGACTCATGTGAGTAGAGTTTAGTTGGTCTCTCCTGTGCTTCGAGGGTTTTTCGCCGGGTTCTCCGGTTTTCCTCCCTCCGTAAAATCAACACCTATAGGTCATAGCTGTAAATGGAGGACCCCACCAGCTCTGCTGAAAAACTTATCCTCCTTATCTCTATTAAAGCAATAAAGGTTGCTCTAATCTAAAAAATATTTCGTTGTTCAACTATTTGCCAAAGGTAGAACGTATTTAGATGATAAAAAATTTGGGGTATATATGCGCTTTAAACACGCGTAAATATATTCTTGTTTTCATCTGACGTCACGGCGGCTGAAACAATGGAATAGCGGCCATGCATGCATGCACAATCTTTATCTTATGGGAATTAAACTCTATTGTTTAATTTAAATATTTTGTATTGTTTCACCACCCACGATCGGAAATTGCGGCTGTCGACTGGGATCTAATCCAGGTTGACCTGGATTAGCTACGCATGCGTAGAACGAATATCTTGCATGCGTGTAAACGTCAATACACAAGCGAGGCTGGCGCTAGCCTGGTACCCTGGCCCAATCAAAGAATATGGGCCAGGTAACCACTAAAGGCTTCTGCTTTCCTATTGGTTGAAATTTCGCGCGTTTTTAGTGGCTATGAGTCAAATTGCAATCGTCATAAGTGGATTTAGCCCTGATGATGCGAGAATGAGATTAGTGGTTACCTGGCCCATATTTCTTTTGAAATTGGGCCAGGGTACCAGGCTAGGCTGGCGCGAGATCAACCTCGTACCCAGGGTTGGCGCGATACATGCGCATGGCGCGTGGTACATGTGGGTTCATACGATAAAATTAGTGAAGATAAAGGAAAATAACGGATTCATTGAAGAGGATACTAGGGATATTGTAGGATATCAAATATTGTAGGAAATCAAATATGGCGGAAAAATTAGATGAAGAACAAGGTGCGATCTAGTATCGTAAACTTCCATGTTGAATGACTAATATCTGTTAATTGTTTGTTGGCCGTTTACTACCCCCAAAAGAAGTCGGGTTGGGTTTTTTGGCAGATGTGTGTACCCAATTGACCTTTTAAAATGGATTTTAAAGTTCGAATCAGTCGTGGAAAGTGTACTTGACGACCGAGGAAGTGAAGAGTTGACATAAAACAAACCCAATCAACTATGGAGGATGAATAAATATCTCAACTATTGATTTTTTCTTTGTCTTGATTTTGTTTTTGGCTATATATGGACAGTTCAATTGTTCTTGTTTTGCGTGTGTGCTGTGTTTAGAATTTAGTAAATTTAATTTCTTCAAGCTCGCCGGACAACTCACTTGAGCCAGCACGCACGTGGCCTGCGAACTGCCCCATGAAAGTGGCCAATTTTCTATGCGATTCTCGATCGTGCCAACGGGTCACCGATCACGTGAGTGAAAACGATCCATATATGGGCATGCTTTCTTGCATTTTTAGGAACCCCGGTCTCGTTACGGCAAGCAGCTCCATCTTTCTTGCTTAAATGGAATACTATAAGAAGGTGTATTAGCTATTAAACCTAAAATCAGCTAAAAAAAAAACAAAGCCAAAAAAGCTTTTAACCAAAGTTATCAAATCATTAATAATTCATGACGAAAATTCAAAAGAAATGAATGTTTAATCAGCATCTTTTAATACGGATAAAACAGTGATTAATAAAACATCAATGTTTTATCAACGTTAATATTGTAAATGCCCATAAAGATCGGCCGCTCATATTTTAACTATCACTTAGAAGGCCTTAGAAGCGCCACTTCCGTAAGTCCAATGGCGCTTTACATAATGATTATAATCGCTGCTGCGAGTCCCTTGCCATCGTTACTAGCGTATAAAGATAGCAGTTTGAACATTCAATTGAATGGTTGGAGCCCGGAGTGAGTGTAGTCTCATACTCAGTGAGGGTAAGTGGAGACTCATTGAGTGTTGAGTTGCACTTATTGAGTGTAAGAGGCCACTCGTTGAGTGTGAGTGTGAGTGCATGTGCTTTTAGAATATAGGCGTTATTCACCTTTAATAGATCACCGTCATCTACCAATGAAAATGCACACAGAAGTCACATTAATTATATTGTATAAACCGTAATACACCCTGACAGATATTTTAAGATTAAACCAAAGTAAAAAGGTCTTAATCTCTGAAAAGAACACTTAAAATGACAAAGTAATATCTCTTGCACTTTTTCGTTTCCGCCACAGTTATCGGAAAAGTTATATATCTTTACTATTATTCAACATGATCACTTGAAAATCTTCATGTTTGGTGTTTTGGGAAAAGCACACCTACATGCTTCCTTTGAATTAATTTGGTTTAATAATAGCAAAGATATGCATGTAATTTTCTCCGATAACTCATTATGTTTAATTTCCGACTAAAATATCAGTCAACAACAAAGCAAGGAAAAGAAAAACTGTAAATGATATTCAAATAGTGAAATAAAAGTAGCGTGCTGCGTAGGCAGTGTAGAAACAACAAATTACAATCGAAATATAGTAACTTAGGTTAGATATACTGCCGAAACAGAGAACGTATAGGAATCTAACGTTTCGAGCGAAGGCCCTTCGTCAGAGAGAAACGTTTCTCTCTGACGAAGGGCCTTCGCTCGAAACGTTAGATTCCTACGTTCTCTGTTTCGGCAGTATATCTAACCTAAGTTACTATCTTTCGACTGTAAATGATATTACGTTAGAAAATAACACATTCAAAATTGTCGTTTGACGTACTATTTTAACAAATCCATTCTCACGCCAAGAAATGGCTCGAAACGTTAGTATTGTTACTAAAACTCCGTTGACAGTTTCCCATCTTTTTACTTAATTCTTTGTGAGTATATTTAAAACACTGCCTATACCCATGCAGCACTCTATTTTTTTTATTTATCTTTCCATATGTTTGCAAGTGAAAAAAACCCAACTTAATTCGGTCTATCAGATTGTTGATATTGAGTCAGCTGGAAAAAAACCCACTTTATAAGATCAAGGGGAAAAAACAGATCTGAGGTTTTGAAAACTGATTCCTGAAGCAAAGATTACAGTACTCTGTCTGCATTGTGTCTTCAGGTTAGTTGAAAATTAAAGCATATTGTAATTGTAATTGTAAATACAGTCGAACCTCTATTAAGCGGCCCTCTATTAAGCGGCCACCCTCTATTAAACGGCCACTTGTCAAAACCCCTAAAATATTCCCTGTAATTTACTATAGATTACCCCTCTATTAAACGGCCTCCTCTATTAAGCGGCCACGGCCATCTACAAGCGGTCCCAATTGGTATTTCGTATTGTTTTTTACCTGTATTAAACGGCCAGCTTACTTTATCTTAGGCACAATTTTTACCGCAAGAGAACCGAAACTAAAACTTGAGCTAAATAAGAGACCATAGAACACTTAGTTGCTGCTAGTAAAAACAGCTGAAAAAACCAGCTTTCCACTGGGGCCTGAAAGATATGGTAATAAAATAAGAGCCAAAAAAACAATCTTTTTTATTAATTGAGCTTGACGGCTACGTAGCAAACGTCTGTTACACCAAGCTTGCAAACGTGCCACTTTTACATTGCATGTATACGTACAACTTTCATTTCAACTATACATCTCATGTGCAAACGCTACCACTTAGGAGCACATATATATGACTTTGAATTTGCAACCTGAGCTCTCCAGCTGTACAAGCTGTCGTTAGTTAGTATAGTACTTTCATCTTGGAGTTTGTAATGTTTTGTTAGTTCTTGTTGTACAAGCTGTCGTTAGTTAGTATGGTACTTTCAGCTTAGAGTATGTAAAGTTTTGTTAGTTCTTGCTGTACAAGCTGTCGTTAGTTAGTATAGTACTTTCAGCTTGGAGTTTGTAAAGTTTTGTTAGTTCTTGCTGTACAAGCTGTCGTTAGTTAGTATATTACTTTCATCTTGGAGTTTGTAATGTTTTGTCAGTTCTTGCTGTGCTGTCGTTAGTTATAGTATAGTACTTTCAGCTTGGAGTTTGTAATGTTTTGTTAGTTCTTGTTGTACAAGCTGTCGTTAGTTAGTATAGTACTTTCAGCTTGGAGTTTGTAATGTTTTGTAGTAGTTCTTGCTGTACAAGCTGTCATTAGTTAGTGTAGTACGGTCAGCTTGGAGTTTGCAAAGTTTTGTTAGTTCTTGCTGTACAAGCTGTCGTGAGTTAGTATAGTACTTTCAGCTTAGAGTATGTAATGTTTTGTTAGTTCTTGCTGTACAAGCTGTCGTGAGTTAGTATAGTACTTTCAGCTTGGAGTTTGTAAAGTTTTGTTAGTTCTTGCTATACAAGCTGTCGTTTGTTAATATATATAGTAGCTTTTTTAGTATTGACAACTAACGACAGCTTGTACAGCAAGAACCAACAAAACGTTACTATACAAACTCCAAACTGAAAGTGCTTTATATACTAACGTACAAAAAAACAACATATTTATTATATTAAAAAAAAACCCATATATTTTCTATAGTGACTTTAAAACTAACAAAACTTATAAAATTATTTTGAATAATTTGAAAAACTTCAAATTTTAATTTTACGGCGAAATTTTCATTTGTTTGGCTAGGATGAATTAATTCAAGATTTAATCCCACTATCGTATAGGATCTAGTCTATTGTCTTTTTTCTGGTTACTCTGATAAAAGGCAGTATTTCGTTATCAAAACTATTCTTGGCAGTCTACCACCTTTTCACCTTTTCACAGAGTAGATAAGTGGATTCAACTCCATTTAGTGTCATTCTGTCATCGTTTGGAGTACAAACGGTGACAGAATGACACCAATTGGAGTTGAATCTACTCGGTAAAATTTACACTCTCGTATATAGGAAAATTCAAAAGAAACTGATATCAGTGTCTGTAAATGTGATACAGAACTGTTTAATAAAACATCAATTCTGTATCACATTTACAGACAGAAAGGGGATATCACACGGTGGCGAGAAGATATGGATTTTATGTTCGAGTGGCGATTGCCACGAGAACATAAAATCCATATCTTTGAGCAACCGTGTAATGTTCTATTTATTATATGGAAATTATGCGTGCATGGAAGTGTTGTTGATAAACGTGGTTTAATGCAAAAACTACAACCGCCTGATATAGATCTTTTAGAAAATCAAATGAAAAATACAACAGCTTCTCCGAATACGTCATTTTACGTGAAAAACTAAATTAAGAGAGGTTATACTGGGTCAAATTAATTTACTTGATTCGAAACTTGTGGCAAAAGGCGTAAATTTTGACTTGTCGATATATGTCACTCGCGAGCGTTACATATGAGAAATACGCCACCCGGTTCCCGGATGTAGTGAAATATGGATTCTTCGAGTGTTTTAGTTGCTAGTAAAATACTCTTTTCCATATAATAAACGTAGAATCCATATTTCACTACATCCGGGAACCGAGTGGCGTATTTCTCGTATGTGACGCTCGCGAGTGACATATCGACGAGTCAAAATTTACGCCTTTTGCCGTAAGTTTCGAATCAAGTAAATTTGAGCCAGTAACTTCTCTTAATTCAGTTTTTCACGTAAAATGACGTATTCGAAGAAGTTGTTGTGTTTTTCAAAGTAAAGCGGTTTGTCGTTTTTGCATTAAACCCAGTTTATCAACATCACTTCCATGCATAATTTCATTGTCATATAATAAATAGAACATTACACCGGTTGTTCAAAGATATGGATTTTATGTTCTCGTGGCAAGAGCAATATCTCACTCATAACATTCGCTACGCTCACTCGTGAGATATTGTCCTAGCTTGCCACTCGAACACTGATAAAATCCATATCTTCTCGCCACCGTGTAATATCCCCTTTTATTATATAAAATAGAGTGTTTTATTGATTTTTCTGCCACTAATAAAAGTGATAATCTCACATGTGCGATTATTTATGATAATTGCACATGTGACGATTATCGCTGAATCAGCATTATAGTTTAATGCAATTTTTGGAAGGCAATAGGACAATTTTTTTATATAATAAACAGAACAATACATGGATGCTTGGAAATATGAAATTTATTTCTCGTGTTGAACAGGATATGTCACTCGTTCGCTTCGCTCACTCGTGAGATATCCTGGCCAACACTCGAAATAAATTTCATATTTCCGCACATCCATGTATTATTCTCTCTCTATATATATATAGACGCAAGTGCATGGGTTGTTAGAAATATTAATACGTGTTAACACCACTAAACATAGTGTTAGGATATACTGATCTTGTCGTTCTCTCGTTCTCTCTTTTTTAGTATCGACAAAAAAAAATGAAGTCATTTTACATCTCATGTTTTCTTCTGGTCCTTGTTGTCGTGGCTTCCTCGTTGGCATCTCCTTTCGGGTTTGGCAAAGAAGATGATGAGAATGGGGTAGCTTTTAGTTTTTAGTTTAAACTTAATTGATTATGTCTTTTCTTTAAAGTGCCAATGCAGCGAAATTTCACACCAGTTTTTTTTATGATTGCATTTGAAAGAACACCTAAAATGACAAAGTAACATCTTTCGTAGAATTTCGTTTCCTTGCTTTATTCTTGAGATATTCAGGTTTGTTTGATATGCAAATGTCATACTTATGACAGCACACTGCATAGGATAGTCCAAATATTTTACTCACAGCTACACACGTTTTGTGACCAGTCACGGCTACATACCTGCAAGTGCAAATTTTTATTAAATACTTTCGATAAGCACTCTCAAAGAAAATCATACTTTTCTAAAAAGTCATTATGCAGTGTGATGTCATAAGTACGACATTTGCATATCAAACAAACCTGAATATCTCAAGAATGAAGCAAGGCAACGAAATCCTACGAAAGATGTTATGTTGTCATTTTAAGTGTTCTTTCAAATGCAATCATAAGAAACTGGGGTGAAATTTCGCTGCATTGGCACTTTAAAATTAACGAGACGAGCCAGGAGGAGAACGTAATTTTGTTAAGAATATCAAAGCCCATGAGACAATTACTTTGAAAAAGCCCATAACATATTAACATTGAAGAAATTGAAAATGAAAATATTTATTGAACTAACGTTTCGTCGCTACATGCAACATCTTCAGAGTGATTAAATTACTACAAATACATAGACTTCATATACATAAGGTTAGTAAGACAACATGTATAAAATTACAAAAATAACGGTTAAGAATTTGAAAATTTGAATTTTTATACTTGTTGTCTTAGTAACCTTATGTATAGCTATAAAGTCTTTGTATTTGTAATAATTTAATCGCTCTGAAGATGTTGCATGTAGCGACGAAACGTTAGTTCAATAAATATTTTCATCATTTTCTATTTCTTCAATCATGGGCTTTTTAATTTCAAAGCTATTGTCTGGGTTTTGATATTTTTAACAAAATTATGATTATGTTTTCATTTGATAACAAGAGGGCATTCGGAGACTGCATGTACCTCCGCCAGCGTGTTATTAGAGATGTTTATTAAAAAGAAAACGAGTCATCCCACTAACCAGGCTGGCTCACAAGGGGGCCATAGTGAAGAGACTTTCTTCTCTGATTCTGGAACAACTTTATTGACAAACGAGATTGAACAGCTGAACGTTACAAACGTCTTCTCTAGCTACATCGCACCTTCGGTTCTCACATCTCGGTCACTCATGCAGTCTCACAACTCTCGCTTCTAAATCTAATACATCGGGTTGCTGTGTTTATATATCTTACATTTCAGCGACAGTCAGCTTGCTGAATCACGGTCATTACGTCAGTCCTTATATACGTAGGAACAAACTGCGTGGTTATTCACCAATACCTTCTTTGCCAAATACGGTATACAAGCATTATCTATACGTCAATGCACTACGTAAGACTAATGATCTGGAAACCTACTTACAAGAATGCGGATACAAACCCACGCTAGAGATTAAACATTTTAACGCCTTAGTAAAGTTAAGTTATAACAACCACTACATACATATGAATAAATAAGCAATTTTTCTAGAAGGCGATTCTTGTGGTCAGATTTTTATTAATTTCTCATCCAAATTTCAACCGAATTTAACCAAAATTAAAAGGTTTGGTTCTTGATCCATGATCAATCTTTCCACAAACTTTCGCGAAAGTCTGTCGAGTATTTTGTGAGATATCCTGATGACAAACAGACTCACAGACAAACAGATAAACGTGCAGACCAACAGACAGAGGTGCTGAAAACATAACCTAGAATGTTATAGACCCTTTTAAAAAGTGCAGAGTACGTAATTTTCCGCCATAGATGTCATTTTCAGCCTTTTGAATTCTATTGAAAATATACAAAAGCTAAGACAATAAACGAAATTGAAAAGAATTCAAAAGAAAAATTGAAAATAAATTGACGTCAAAGGGTGAAAATTACGTATTCTATACTTATTAAAAGGGTCTATAAACATTACTTTAATAAATTTGTCACAATACATTTTATTATCACACTGGGTTTTTACACGATAGATACAATCGGTTATTACATATATATTATCGATATAAAAATTTTAGTGACGAGCATATCTGATAAACTAAGGCCCGTTCCAAACGCCGCTCTTCTCATGCGCCGAACCTAATGCAAATCAGCATAAACAAAGGATTTAGGTCATTATCATTAGGTTCGGCACATAAGAAGAGCGGCGTTTGGAACAGGCCTTAGGTAACTTAGATAACTATATTATAATACAAAGTGAAAAGTTGGTACTGAACTGTCAAGTCAAGATTAGTTTTCGGATAACGAAAGACTGCGCGGAACGTCAGTATTTCGTTATCAAAACTAATCTCGGCAGTTTTACCGGCCACCTTTTCACTTTGCTCTATCTAAAACACTCTCTACATTTTTACACTCGTATTTTATTTTTTTTGCTTTGGTATAGAACCACGGAAAGATTTCTGGAAGAATGCAATCAGATGACTGGACTTGCTCTGTGATTGGAGAACCTTGTAGTACTTGGTCTAATGGCTACCAGTATGGCTCCTGTTGCTACAAGCTCACATGGTAAGTTGATATACAACAAAAATTGATGGGACTGGACTGAACTACAATAGACTACACTGGACTGGACTGGACTGGACTGAACTGGACTGGACTGGACTGGCCGACTACTGACTGGATTGAACTGGAATGCACTGCACTGCACTCGGCACTGCACTGCACTTAGCCTGCAGTGCAGGCGTTTCGGTAGTGGGAGAGGCGAGGCGAGCTGAGGAAACGTCTGCCGCCACGCTATTCAAAAAAAATAATGCCTTCGTCCACGAACGCAGCGATCTCATTGGCTAATGTTAACAAATTCTCTTCCGGCAAGCTGTTGTTGAAGCCTGTTGTATGCCAATTCCGAAGACAATGAACGCTCCTCTATAAAGTTTTATTCTTAATTATATTTTAGTCGCGCTTGGTAGTTTGTTTTAAAACAGAAACAAAAATACTCGATTCGCAAGGTAAATATGTTTCATCGCATAGCACCATTGTTGCATTTACATGTAATTCAGACAAACTTCGTTTACTTCAAGACGTTGTTTAGCCAGGATCAAACCGTACGTGCATGATTGGCTCATGTCATAATTGAGGCGGCAGGCGTTTCCTCAGCTCGGCTCGCCCCTCCCACTACCGAAACGCCTGCACTGCAGGCTACACTACACTGCACTGCACTGTACTGTACTGCCCTGTACTGCCTTGCACTGCGCTGTACTGCGCTGTACTGCGCTGTACTGCGCTGCACTGCGCTGCACTGCGCTGTACTGCGCTGTACTGCGCTGTACTGCATTTTACTGCATTTTACTGCATTTTACTGCACGCTACTGCGCTGTACTGCACTGTACTGCATTTTACTGCATTTTACTGCATTTTACTGCATTTTACTGCATTTTACTGCACTGTACTGCGCTGTACTGCACTGTACTGCACGTGACTTGACTTGACTTGACTTGGTATAAAGATTTAAACAGTAAACACACTGCCCTACAGCACTGAGCATAACATTAATATATTATGTTTTAATTTTAGTGAAAGTAGCATTTGCGTCTATCCTGGCAAGAAGTAAACTGAACTGACGAAGATTACTTGTGCAAGTTATACACAAGCTGATATTAAACGGATCTGACAAAAGTACTTCAACCAACCCTGAGAGCAAGACTGAATAAATTATGTAGATTAGAATTGTCAATTTAGAATGAATAAATTCTTCATTAAAAATTAAGAGAACATATAGCCGTTGTGGGCTGTCGTAAAAATCTAGGAAATAAAACGTAGTTATTATTAACATTAGTTTTAAATACTTGTTTCTCGACTAATAGATATATCCTACGACACGGCTCACAATTTCGGTTCTTGTACTCAGTGATTTGCGCGAAAGAAAGACCTATAGTCCAGCTGTTAAGGCGATGAATTGTGCGTTTTGTGATAAAAGCATGAAACTTGGCAAGTAGATAGAGTTATCAGGGACGTAGCCAGGATTTTGAAGGGGGGGGGAGCCGAAATCAAAATAACTTTTTAGGGGGATCCGGGGGCATGCTCCCCCGGCCGGAAATTTTGAAATCGAGGGTCGTTGAAATGCCATTTCCTGGCTTTTCGAGGAAGATTTTACAGACTCTAAAGGTTAAAAAATGTCATATAAAATACTCAAAACACGCAAACGCCACATAGATACTCCAAATGCATACACTTAGTAGATTGAATACACTGTTTACAGTTTATTTCCTGACACAATTGATATTGCATCAGTTTTGTAGTTACATGTCTGTTGTTTTATATCAAGCGGCTCACCCCCCCGGCTACGTCCCTGAGAGTTACTAGTGCTGATGATTTTCTGATATAGAGCCAACGCACATTTCCTCCTGGTTGCCACAAAATCGAGTTTTCTTCCAATTTACCTATTAAAGTTAAAAAAAGTGAAAATTCAAAGTTCACTTTTAGCTTATATGTAGGAGATTTAAGCGGGTAGCACGATTTTCCAAGATCGTTTTGAGTTACAGAAGGTTAAACCCTACTAAAAAAAAGCATTTCGTAGCATTTTGCGGCATTTTGCACATTTTTGAGCGTTAATAACTCAAAATAGGCTTAGAAAATCGTCCTAGCCGCTTGAATGTCCTTCATATAGTTTTTTGCGAACTTTCTAACGATATAGGTGATATACTTGTATTGTGGCAACCAGGAAGCTAGAAATCTGCGTTGGCTCTATATCAGAAAATCATCAGCAGTAGTAACTCTAACTACTTGCCTACTTGCCAAGTTTCATGCGCTTTTATCACAAAACGCACAATTGAGGCAAAATTTCGGGCTTAACCGCCAGACTACTAGCTATTTAGGCGTTAACACCAGACAATTTTACTCGTCAAAGAAAGATGGGTTAAATAAAATGTCAGGGAATGGGGTGGCGCTGGTCGGAACATGTCGGAGAAAGACCGGGCGAATGTCGGAAATCTTCCAAGAAGTGCGGACTCATAGTTTACAGCGGTCGCACTCAAGACGAAATCTCATGTAATCGGAGTATTGAAGCGAACAAGAAGGAAGGAGCACAGCTTTTCCACTGTTTAAATAGCTTTATTTCACTATGCCTACTGTTCAAGTCGAACGCGATCAGTTATTCAAGATTCTTGGCAAGGAATATAGTAAGTAGTTCTTTTAAAAATGAATGATATTCATAATTGTAAAGTTTCAAAGTTCATATTCATCGATTTCATACATGTGCTGGGTAAGTTTAATAATATATTACGTGTAGGTTGTTATTAATGCCTGAATAAATTTTATCTATCTTAAATTAATTTTCTCAGCTTATATAGAAATAGGTTGCTTTTTAGAGAGTGCTCGGAATGGCGTGGACACAAAGTCATTTTATTAACAAAATCTGGTCAATTTCGAATGGAGGGCAGTGACTGCTGTCCATACAAAATTTGGTCGATTTAAAACAGACAACAGCAACTTCCATCCATATAAAAATTTGGTAAATTTTGTATGGACCAAGGGTCGTAGCCTGGATTTTGAAAGGGTGAGCCGAAATCAAGAGAAGTTTTTAGGGGGGCCTGGCCGGGGGCATGCTCCCCCAGAACATTTTGAAATCAAGAGTCACTGAAATGCCATTTCCTGGCTTTTGGAGGAAGATTTACAGTCTGACTCTAAAGGTTAAAAAACGTCATATATAAATACTCAAAACACGTAAACATCACATCGATACTCAAAACGCATACACTCAGTAGATTGAATATACCGTTTACAGTTTATTTACATGTCTGTCATTTTATATCTAAATGGGGTAGCCATGGCTCCCCCCTGGCTCCTTGGTATGGACAACAGTTGCTGCTGAATAAAATAATTTTTTCCACACTGATCAGTGGCTGTCAAGCATACAAAATTTTTTTGTATGTTTGCCAGCATTTTCTAAATGGCAGAATATATTTTTTATTAACATTCAAGAGGCACTGACAAGTGCAAAAAACTTTTTTATAAAAAAACTTTTTGGTATGCTCTACAGGGACTACTGAGTGTAGAAAATTTTTTTGTGTGCTTGGCAGTTGCTGCTGAATGAACAAAAAAAATTTTTGTACACTCAGCAATGCTTCAGCATTATTGATAATGATGATGATGATAATGGTGTGATGATGCTGGTGATAATGATGATGATGATGATAATGATAGTGATATGATTGTGATGGTGGTGATGATAAAAATGTGATGATGGTCATATGATGATCAATAATGGTGGTGATGGTGATAATGATGATGATAATGATGATGATAATAATGATGATAATGGTGATGATGATGATGATGATGATGGTGATGATAATGGTGATATTGATGATGATGATAATGATGATGATGATGATGATGATGATAATGATGATGATAATGATGATGATGATGGTGATGATGATGATGATGATGGTGATGATGATGATGATGATGATGATTGATGATGATGATGGTGATGATGATGATGATAATGATGATGGTGATGATGATAATGATGATGATGATGAGTAATTATTATTATCATTATGATGATGATGATGATGATGATTATGACAAAAGCTACTCATAGCAGTGGCAATAAGTGGTAACAGTAATAGTGATGAAAATGATAATAAAGGCTTATTAACCGAGTGCAAGGTCTGTACTGGAAAGTATTTGCCTGAGGTTTTCGCACAGACCGAGCGACGAAGGAGTGAAGTTTGTGCGATAAAACCGAAGGCAAATACTTTCCCATACAGACTGAGCAAACGAGGTTAATAATGAATTTATTATATGGCTATTGGTTCACTTTATTTTTAAGCTTCGAGCCATTTTTTTCGTCTTCGGAGTATGCTGTTTATCTTACCTGTTAACTTTTTCATGTCGCTCTTGGCCTTCTTGTTTACACCAGTTCGGCTTTTATTTGTCGTGTTTTTAGATAAGCAGCTTTAAAGAAAACCAGCAGCAATGTTCCAACACATTTTATTGTATTGAATAAAGATACCCAGAAATTTTCTCACCAAAAATTACAGGGCCGAGAAAAAGGTGTATTGACCGCTCGGTCAATATCGTAAAATCCCGACCTCTCAGGAACCAATCAGCATGCGTCGTTTGTCGTACGGACCGGAAATCAAACCCAGCCATATAATAATAATCATTATAATAATAATGGCTTGTATAATTTAAATAATTATAACATTGTTATTGATTTAATGAAATAGTAATGACATTATTAAATAATGATGTATAATTATAATGCATTGCATTTTTATAGCTGATGAGGAGTTTGATGAGCTTTGTTTTGAGTTTGGAATAGAACTTGATGAAGTTGTAAGTGTTACTGTATATAAAAGTTGTTTTTTGCTACTATTCTGCCACTTTCTTTCCTTTGTGAACTCGCTTTCTCGCTTTCTCCTCAGACCTCAGAGAAAGTAATGATCAGTAAAGAACAGGGTCAAGAAAAAGCTGAAAGTGCTTCTGACAAAGTCGTTTACAAAATTGATGTTCCTGCTAACAGGTATGGTGAGAGTTGGTGGGGAGGGGGGGGGGGGGGGGCTCTGGCCCTGGTGGTGTTGGTACATAGCTCTGGTCCTGGTGCTGTTGGTACATGGTGGTGGTAATGTTAGAGATGGTGTCAGTGATGGTGATAATGTTGGTGGTGGTGGTAATGATGGTGATAGTGGTGGTAATGGTGTTGGTGACAGAGGTGGCATAAATGGTAATGGTTATGGTGTTGGTGATGATGGTGGTTGTTATTTAGTGTGAATGGTTGATAGATATGAATATAATTTTTCTTTTTGTAATGTAAGGTCTCACAATGTAACGTAATGTCTCACAATGTAACGTAAGGTCTCACAATGTAACGTAAGGTCTCACAATGTAACGTAAGGTCTCACAATGTAATGTAATGTCTCACAATGTAATGTAAGGTGTCACAATGTAATGTAATGCCTCACAATGTAACGTAAGGTCTCACAATGTAACGTAAGGTCTCACAATGTAACGTAAGGTCTCACAATGTAACGTAAGGTCTCACAATGTAATGTAATGTCCCACAATGTAACGCAAGGTCTTACAATGTAACGTAATGTCTCACAATGTAATGTAAGGTCTCACAATGTAACGTAAGGTCTCACAATGTAACGTAAGGTCTCACAATGTAATGTAATACCTCACAATGTAACGTAAGGTATCACAATGTAACGTAAGGTCTCACAATGTAACGTAAGGTCTCACAATGTAACGTAAGGTCTCACAATGTAATGTAAGGTCTCACAATGTAACGTAAGGTCTCACAATGTAACGTAAGGTCTCATAATGTAATGTAAGGTCTCACAATGTAACGTAAGGTCTCACAATATAACGCAAGGTCTCACAATGTAACGTAAGGTCTCACAATGTAACGTAAGGTCTCACAATGTAACGTAAGGTCTTACAATGTAACGTAAGGTCTCACAATGTAACGTAAGGTCTCACAATGTAACGTAAGGTCTCACAATGTAACGTAAGGTCTCACAGTGTAATGTATGGTCTCACAATGTAACGTAATGTACGGTTTTACAACTTGTTTTCCGCCTAGATATGATTTACTTTGTATGGAAGGCTTATCAAGAAGCTTATTAGTGTTTCTACAAAAGTAAGTTGTGCAGTATAGTTTTGGTAACTTATTTCATGTTGGTATATATAATATTAAATGTATGAGAGGGCATGCAGAATAGTGCTAGGAGTACCCTATCATATAGTTTGGCCATTAGTATGATGTTTTTTTAACAAATTTGCGCTACACACAGTGTGCAAAACAAAAAAAGAAATATATGTTATTTACCAAACTGGAGGTCCGTACTGGAAAAATATTGCCCGAGGTCTTGACTGTACGGAACGAGGCCGCAGGCCGAGTTCCGTGCAGTCCAGACCGAGGGCAATATTTTTCCAGTACGGACCGACAAAGTTTGGTAAATAACTTATTTATTTTTCCCACATTAAAACAAAATAATTGTTACAAGTCAACTCCTCTGAAAGACTTCTCTGAAAAACTGTGAGAGACGAAGGCTCGTAAACGTCGTCATTTTTCTTGCGAGCGTTAACGAAAAATTTGGCGAGGAGGATGTTTAATTCCTTGGCAGGTATGGTTTGAATTTCTCGTACTTCATTTATAGACAAAAAGTACCTGGTAATGACATTTATATCGTATTCCGTTTTCTTCTTTGTGTTTTCCGGTCGTTGACTCTCAATATAATTTTGGATGTCAATATCGCTGCCATTGTAACACCCGTTTTCGTTCACGTTTGGGTTTGAATAGACTAAATTTCCAGCACTTGTGCTTGGGACGTCGTCTTGGGGATAATAAAATTCGCTCTAGCTGTGCTCACTATCGTCGGAGTACATTTTTCACCACTTTTTTGGTTTGAAAACTGTATTTCACCCCCATATTAGTTTTGGCGGGAAAAACGAGAGGTCCGTACTTGTGTGATACGGACCTCGTATTTAGCCAATCAGAAGCCGGCATTTTTGTTACGGACCTGCAGTTACGGACCTGAGAAAAAGAAGAGAAGTTACGTTTGTTTTTGTGTTTAGAATAAAAGCTCCAAGGTATGAATTATCAAAACCTGATGGTCCTTTACAAAGACTAGCAATCACAAAACAGGTATGGCTTATTACTCGGGTTACCTGTGGTAATTTCAGTGACCGTGAAATTAGACAAATTGAACAAAAACATGGAACGATGACTTTTGCCGAGTTTCCAAACCATCCCCCTCCACTAACTATGTTGTGAAGAATCGCGGTGTAAGAATCATATACGATATTTAGCTTATTTACGCTAACTTTGGTACCTATCTCAGAGCTTGATGAGTGTTGGTCTTGTTGGATTAGATTACAAGGATATCTGCTGCGCGAAAAGTGTATATTTCACCATCTTTTGGCTAAAAATATGCCGGACGGTATTGAAAAAATTACCCTAAATATGGACCCTCGTTGGCGGATTTGGACCCCCTTCCAAAAGTTAAATATATGTAGTGTGAACACAATAATATAAACGAAATTCATAATAGCGAACAGTCTGAAGTTTTTTGTCACTTTATATTAGTGATAAAGAACACAAACCGTAAAATAGAAACCACTACCAGAGTTAGTAAAAGCGATCTCCACGCTCTCCATTTTTAGAGATGTTTATCATCCTTGTAGTTGTATACATATTTTCCATTTGGTAACTTTCTAGTTTTTTGTAGTACTTACTCAGTTTAATAACAGTGTTAAGATTTTTGAATTTAGATAATGTTACTGGCAATAGAATTTTATTTGATGCATGTACGTCAACGGACCAAATTTTCGAACTATGAAAATGTCGCCCAACAATGTTTTCTATTCGCTATTGCAACACAATAAGCTCGACTATGTGTGGTTTATAACTGGCTTTGGATATGAAAATCAATGAATGTAACATATTCATCGTTTTCTGGGTTGTTTTGGGTATAAAAAATGTTTAAAAAGGGGGGTCCAAATCCGCCAACGGGGGTCCATATTTACTAGTAGATTTGGCGGGGGGTCCAAATCTACTGGGGGGTCCAAATCCGCTGTGACACCGGCGCCGCTGCCAGGAAATATTTTGTAAAAGTTGTTCGCAGGAATTTTTTTGTATCTTGCAGGAAATATTTGTCAGTTTTTTTAATCCAAGTCAAAGTTTAAAGATAAATTTCTTATTCTTCAAAAAATCGAAAAGCGTCACGGTCACACAATCACACAATTTTGATGGGCATCACTTTTGATCGAATATCAAGTTTCATATTCGATGACTCATCTTTCTATATTCTTGCCAAACCCAGCGGCGATTTGTAAATAATTCGAAAGTGTTTTGAAGGTTTATTACATGACCTTAACCTGTCTAAGTTTCGTATATCCTTGCGCAAATGACGCAACGATTTGTTCTAGAAAACAATGAAATATTTATCATTTCAGTATAGTGTATTTGCAAGAATGCAAGCTGCTTTTATCTTATTCAACTGTTTCAGCATTTCGATTTTTGACGCTAGTACTTGTATTACGTAGTATTCAATTGAAAAAGTTCAAAGTATGTATAGATACCACATTCAGAGAAATTAATTTATGGTTTTGAGATACAAACTTGGATGTCTGGTGGTATCACAACTTATAAAATTGAAAAATTCTATCAGGCAGCAAATCGTTAATTTAGTTTAGCAGCGGAAATATTTATTTTTGGATTTTGCTGCCAGGAAGAAAAATGCTTTATCTAGGACTGGCTACGGAACAATTTAGATCTCTTTTCCCTTTCAGACTGGCCAAGTACGACCTTTCTGCGTCGCTGCAGTTTTGCGAGATGTTACTTTAACACAGGTATATGTTAAAAGTATTTGGTAAACTTAACGTTTAGAACATCGAATTTTCAGTTGTTTTTGCTGTACAAGCTGTCGTAAGTAGTTTAATTAAGAAAACAGTCTGAGCTGCAAACGGGACTTGTTCGACCCGTTGAACAAATTCTCTATACTGGAGATTGTAGACTGTCTTCGCATTTTGATTTGGCGATTCAATAAACAACTGTACGAAGAACCCTGGCCATATATTAAACATGAATGTTTAAGTTCTACATGTATCAGTACCTGCGTGAACTTAGCGCGTGATTGTGCAGACGATTTAACGCAGGATTTAACGTGACGCTAGCAACATAATCATCAGACGATCGTAATTTGTAAAGGCAACAAAAACTCGTGTATCTTTACATCCACTTGGTAAATTTTAGTCAATTTTGATCTGGTTCGACTGGACGTCACACGATACGTATTAGTATCGGAACTCTTGTGATGCACCAAGCTTTTTATTCAAAAATTTCGAGGAGTTCAAAAAGATCTTTTGATGTTATTAAACAGACCAGAAAACAATAGCGAAGGGCACAAAAGCGTCAGTATTCATGTTTGTCGGAGTTTATATATTTTTTTTCCTTCTTGACAAGAGAAAATGACTCTTTAAGAATCCCTCGAGATTCTATTTTGGGTTGTTTGTCTAAGTTTTGGCTTGTATTATTTTATTATTGGGCTTTGCTTTAGAAAATGGGCTGGCAGGTTGCGGGGTTAGCAGCTCTGTCCGTACACGTGGCAAAAATTGTTATTATCTTTGACTAGAAACTTTGCACTATCCTTGGGATTTAGTTTCGTTCTGTAGTCGCAGTTGGTTTTAATCCTAGTATCGTAAAACGCTTTCTTTTTCACTAGGTTTGAGACCTGCGACCATTACTGAACGTAAAAACAATATTTGACATGTGTTACGTGACCGCTATACGCAACAAAAAGTGTAACCTCAGCTGTTTGGTTTTTACAATTATTTATTTAATTAACAAGAAACTTAGAACAGATATTGAAAATGTCTATAAAGATTAAAACTAAACTAAAGTTCAGAAACTTATCTGTCGTCAATAGGAGATTCCGACACAGGTTAACAATCCGTATGGACTTGAAAAGGAAGGAATAATAAAACCAACGGCAGGAACTCCAGGACTGACTTCGTAACCACTTTGATACATATAGCTCACTCTCATACATATGCATGCCTGATATATGTTCGATGGCTGCTTATATAGTTTCTAGAGTATATAATTATAGTAACATACTTCGTTCTATATATAATATATTTACGTAATTACTAAATGACATCATAGCTGACTCATGCCAAGTCATAAGTACTTATTAAGTGTTCAGTGATCAAATAACGTTTAGTTAATTAACTGTCTTAGGATAGGCATATCCGTAACACATGCTTAATTATATTTATGGTAGCGGTAGTGGAAGTGTGATCTGAACCTCGCTATTGTTGTTCGAACTCCCGATCAATGTACGAACTTTCGGTGTTTGTTTACATTTTTGGTCACGTGTCCCTACACGTGGCTCTCACGATCGGAAATCGCATAGAAAATCGGCCACTTTCATGGGGCAGTTCGCAGTCCACGTGCGTGCTGGCTCAAGTGAGTTCTGAGGACATTTGAAACTGATGAATTTGAGAAGGGTAATGGCTTCGTACATCGCGAAAATTCCACGAGTTGTCAACAAACTGTATTCTATGGCAAGCCCAACATTCGTGCTATGCGCTCGTGGAAGAATTATGGTCGAGCGACGATTTTGAGCGGATATGTTTGACTTTGAGCTCCGCGGGGTGTCCTCGCTGAAGTATGCAGCCTGTCGGCCGTGTATTGATGACGTTTACACGCAAGATATTTGTTCTACGCATGCGTAGCTAATACGGGTCAGCCCGTATTTCGCGAGCCTCGACAGCCGCCATTTCCGATCGTGAGTGCCGAAAAGGTCAATTCGTCATCTCCGCTGGCTTCATTTTCGGAGCCGGGTGAGCAAGCCTTGAATTTCATCGAGGACATGTCCTCCGATAATCGTCATTTGGCCGCCGATAGGGATTTTTTCCCCATAATATGTAGGACACTTTTGTCCGCCGATGGAGTTTGGAGTTTTTAAATTTTCCCGATCGATCGAACGTATGATCGTAAGAAAATGTTCGGCAATAGAATATCCCAGCCAATGATTGAATTATCAGCGTGTAAATGTTTTGGCGGCCATTGCGGGATCAGTCCGGAAATGCAGGCACAACTGTGCTAACCACGTGTTCAAACACTGGCGGCCATTGACATTAAAATATGCAGAGGACATTGTTCAGTGTCGGAGTGAAGCGATCTGCATGTCCAAGCGAAGAAGACAGTCTTATATCTATATACCAGTCACTACTAACTAATACTATAGCACATAAATGACATAATATCATGTGAATGTTAGTCACTCTTTATCATGGATTTAGTCATTTCCTGACTACAGGATAACAGTTTTGTCCTAGCCGTGAGAAAAATGTCCTTCGATAGCCTCATGGAAACTCATTATCGGAGGACATTTTTGTCTTTGGATGCAAAAAGTATAATTCGAGGCCTGCGGATGAGCAATCCAGTTTATATAGAAATCAGTGTTTAGAACATTCCCGATGTCACAGTAATTAAGGTTACGTAGTGCTTTGCGAAAAATGCAACTGCGCGTTGAGTTTAAAAGCAATCAAATTCAAATTTTTACAGTTTATAGCAAAATGATTGTAGAATTGGACAGTTGATTTACAATTTTGAAAAGTATTTAAACTTGTTTTGTTTTGACAAAATTCTGGAAACGCATTCGCTTTGCGCCGCGACTTTTGTTGAACTACAGTTTCAATCAAATCATGTAAAAATAGTTTTAATTGCAACTCAACTAGCTGTTCTACAAAAGTGTGTGCGGTAGCTATGGTTTTTTTTGTTATTTTTGAGATATAAGGCATTCTTTTGCAACCTCAGTTAAGTTGTGTGCATACCATGAATCGTAGTCGATTACTCAGAAATGAAAAAAAAAATCGTATAGCTACCGCACACACTTTTGAAGCTCTTATTGTCTCCGATACATTGTGAAAATTTGAAAAAAACCGGCCAAAACCCGTGTTCAACAAAAGTCTTTGAATACGGCAGTTTAGCTGGAATTTAAAGCTGAAGAAACAAGCCTTGGAACATTTAAATTTCGCGGGAAAACAGAGCTGCTTGCAATTTTCATCGCTAAATATCTTAATGAATTTTGCTTTAAACGAAATAAACTTTTCAAAACCTTTCAGCATTTGGCTTAAGGCAGTTAATTACGCAAAAAAATTTTTTTTTGTATTTTTAAATTTCTATGGTGTACCCATGGATAGTAAAATGAGTAAAATGTCTTTTTACTATCCATGGTGTAACGTAACCTTAAAATAGATTAGATACTGATACTTTTACATGCTGTTGCATAATTGCATTGCTTTGCTTTTTTTTCAGGAAAGCTATAACAGTTTTATTGAGTTACAAGACAAGCTCCACCAGACTATCTGTCGGAAAAGATCACTTGTTGCTATAGGAACACACGACTTGGATACCATCAAGGGCCCCTTCTTGTATGACGCAAGGCCTCCGAAAGAAATCAAGTTCAAGCCCTTGAGTAAGGTACTGTAGCAGTGCTCAGCCATTCGTACCTCGCGAGTGACGGTGTTTTGCGTGTAACTTGCGTGTAACTCGCGTGTAATTTTGCGTGCAAGTGAACTCCACGCAGGGCGAGATCATTGAACTATAAAAAGACTGGAACTATAACTCAGGGGGGGATTTTGAAGCCAGTGCCAGTCCCTTTGCAGGTAGCTCCCGTGCTTCAAGTTACTTAATTTTCATCCTGCCATATATTTTGTTTGGGACGATAACAATTTACTCCAAAACAACGGATTGAAATACAACAATTTACTCCAAAACAACGGATTGAAATACATTGTTTTATACGTATGTTTTTAGAAATAGCATTGGCTTCAATTTGATGTTAGTATACGTTTCCTCGTTATTTTAAACTTTTTAAAATGTAGTAAATGTTCGACCATATTTCGCTGGGAAATAACACTAAGAAACTTGTTGTAGTTTTTCTGAGTTTTGAGCTGAAATACTTAACGCTGAACGTTGGGCTATAAAACTGAAGCTATTGAAAAATGCTATTTGGTATAGAAACTTCAAGACTTTAGCTAAAAGGGAAATAACTAAAAAATATAAAAACAACTGCCATTTTGTAACCTACGGCTAACTTTTTGCCGTTAAAGTTGACGGAAGTGACGTCAAAAGAGGAATCTGTAAAGTGGTTTTCATATAGACAAATTCCTCTTTCGACGTCACTTCCGTCAATTTAATGGCATAAAAGTCCATGAAGATGAAATTTTCGCCTGAGAAGATATATTACAAATCTTCTCAGAATGTTCCAATTAGTATAAATATGTAAAGTCCCTGAGGATGACATAGGCACTTTAACAGTGAGGTATAATATAATATTCGGTGTCACTTTTTCTAGGAGAAAGAATTCACGGCAGTTGAACTTATGGAACTTTATAAGGTATTTTTATGTAACATTTGAAACATGAGCAGCAGTGTTTTATCAGATTTAAATGTATTGTTTGATAAAAGCTGATAAAACACGTACTGCGAATGTCTTGAATAGCTTCAAAAACGACCCATTTGGTAAGTTCATTGGCGTAGTAATTTTGAAAAACAACGTTGTCTAAGCCGAGAAAGTCAGAGCTCAAGTTTATGTAATATTTATAAACCGCGCAGGAGGGCTTTATCGGATATAAAACACGAGGCGATAGCCGAGTGTTTTAGAGCCGATAAAGCCCGTACTGCAAGGTTTTTAAATGACTTCTAAAAAGAATCACTTCATACGTTCATTGGCGTAGTAATTTTGAAAATTAAGCTTATCTCAGCCGTTAAAAACCAGCGAGAAACTTAGAGCGAGTCTATATCACATATATAGATCCGATACGCTCATGATTTTTCTTTGTGTTTTCCTCATGAATTATTAATGAATTTTAGAAGTAAATCAAAAGGATTGAGACCAATACAAGCATCAAGAATTTCAGTTTCCGGCCCAATTATGATGCACTATGGGATATAATCAAAGGTCAAGTGAGCACCAATTAAGTCAGTTCCATTGTTAACAAAGAATATTCATGAGCCACAACAATGGCACTGACTTAATTGGTGCTCACTTGACCTTTGATTCTATCCCATAGTGCATCATAATTGGGCCGGAAACTGAAATTCTTGATGCTTGTATACATATAACCAACTTATATCCAACTTGGTTTTCATCAGATGTCACGGCAGCCATATTGGTGCACAGAAACAAGGAAATGGCGGCCATATTGGTGCACAATCTTTATCCTATGGGAAGTCAAACTCTTATTCTTATTCAAACATTCCGTATTGTTTCACCACCCCCAACGGGGCCACCGATCACGTGAGTGAAAACGATCCAAGGCACGATCGGAAATCGCATAGAAAATCGGCCACTTTCATGGGGCAGTTCGCAGTCCACGTGCGTGCTGGCTCAAGTGAGTTCTGAGGACATTTGAAACTGATGAATTTGAGAAGGGTAATGGCTTCGTACATCGCGAAATACGGGTCAGCCCGTATTTCGCGAGCCTCGACAGCCGCCATTTCCGATCGCGGGGTGTTGATATGGAGGCCCGGGTGCCCGGGCCAGCCCGCCTATCGCCGGGATCTCGCTTTGTGAGACCGGGTTTTTCCCATGTAAACACGATTGACCTGTCTAGCTCGCCTACCCCGGGCTGGCACTAAAAGCTTCGTACACGCCACAAAATTTGTTTTTATCAGCCTTTTTCGACATATTAACAATTCAAAAGTTCTTCTTGTTCATGTACAGTTCATATTTAAAACTAATGAGACTTCGTGTCTTACCAGAACTGATAAATTACGCAATTAGCACAACAAGCAAGCCAGCCCGGCTACACGCGTAAAAACGCACAACTTGTTCACGGTTGCCAACAGGCGTGAACAGTGTTGTGCTGCTCGCCGTGAACAATGTTGTGCTGCTCGCCGTGAACAAGTTGTTCACTTACGGTTCGAACAACTTGTTCACTGATAAATCAACAGTCATGAACAAGTTGTTCCAACAGCACATTTTTATAGCCAACAACGTTGTTCGCACATGATACAACATGTTGTAACAGCATGACGAAATAACAACGATGAACAACAGTGTTACAACAATGGTGAACATGGTTGATGTATCAACACGTTCTTCGGTTGTTACAACATGCGTGAACAACGGTTGTTGTTCCATCAAGCTGTAACAACTTGTTGAAACAATGATGAACAATGTTGTTCGTTTATCAATGTTGTTCACATATGTCAACAAGTTGTTACAGCATTTTTCAGGCAACAATGGTGTAACAACTTGCGAGATTTTTACGCCTGTAGGCGAGCTAGCCCTTCTCATGTAAACACAATAAAAATCATCTTGGCAAAGCGGGCTAGCTTGGGTACCTGGGCTGACTCGCCTCCATATATAAACACCCCTTAACTTTATTTTTCATCTACTCTCTTTCAGAATGATAACAAGCTTAAGCACTATCTACACATTATAGAAGACAAACCGGTTTATCCTGTTATCTACGACAGCAATGGCGTAGTTCTTTCAATGCCACCCATTATAAATAGTGAGTTGGTGTTGGCTATGAAAGGTAATGGCAACAAATATGAAAATTCTTAATTTGCCCGATATTTTTTATTTTGTTATCCAGGTGAACATTCCAAGATTACTTTGGGAACGAAGAATATTTTAATCGAAAGTACTGCTACTGACCTGCATAAGGTAATTGGATGAAAAAAGTAGAGAAAGAACGAAGGGACGAACGAACAAACCAACGAGGGACCGGACGAGGGAGTGAGAGAGCGAACGAACGAACGAACGAACGAACGAACGAACGAACGAGCGAGCGAGCGAACGAACGAACGAACGAACGAACGAACGAACGAACGTACGCCCCATAATTTATTGTCGGCCTTGTGTAACTTTCGTCATCCAGAAATATTGTTTTCTTTTTTTAGGCTCAAATTGTTTTGGACACCATTGTCACATTGTTTAGCGTTTATTGTAAAAAGAAGTTTTTGTAAGTATGGATGTTTCTTGTGTACTATAATAGCCATTTTAAAACAGTGTTGTTAGAATACCTTTTTTAACCAATCGATTTTTTAGCATTGAGCCAGTTGAAGTGGTGCAGCCAGATGAAACTGTTGTGATTTATCCCGTGAGTTTTAAGCCCTAATCAAACGAGAACGCAAGTCATCGCAAGTTGGTAGTCAGAATTTCTGTGGCGGTCGTCGAACTCCCCAAATTAACAAAATAAAGGTTTCATGAGTGTTTTAAACAAGTTTTAACTTTGTCACGGTACATAATATTTTCGGGAAACTATTCAAAGCGGCTGGCTGAGATAGCGTGACTGCCAACTTGCGTTCTCGTTTGATTAGGGCTTAATATTTATATCAGCAAACGTCAGTTAGCTTATTAGTCAGACCATAGATAGATGAATAATGAATGAATAAATAAATAAGTAAATAAATAAATAAATAAACAGATAAATAACTAAATAACTAAATAACTAAATAAATAACTAAATAACTAAATAAATAAATAAATAAATAAATAAATAAATAAATAAATAAATAAATAAATAAATAAATAAATAAATAAATAAATAGTAAATAAATATATAAATTATGCGAACTTTGTCACTTTGTCAAACTCGAATATTTCTAAAATGCTTTTATTGCTTATTTAACCTAGCATCTGAGCTACAGACATGAAGTACTCTCTGTTGAGCAAACTAACCTTAAAGTGGGAATCAAGTAAGTTCTCAAATAAATCAAATGAATAATCCCAATTTTATTTTTGGTTGCATTTTATCTTTAAATCTCACACTTTGACGCTTCAAAATTTCTAAATAATATTATTTTACAGTGAAAGTGCTGAGAGGATTGCCGGACTCTTAACCAAAATGTGTTTGGATAGTGAAGTTATAGAAGATGGACAATCCGTTCGAGTTCAAATACCACCGACCAGAGCTGATATCCTTATTCAGTGTGCAATATGTTTTATAACCCGATCTTTAGACTGTAGGGTGTTATGGCATACACACGTCAAAATATCACAAATGTAGAGTAGAACTCGATTTGCTTTGTACAATCTTGACCATTGGACAGCATGTTACACACTGCAATGGTTCGTGCAACTTGTCTCGCACGATTTTGACCATTGCACAGCATGCTACACACTGCAATGGTTCATGCAACTTGTCTCGCACGATTTTGACCATTGCACAGCATGTTACCCACTGCAATGGTTCATTCAACTTGTCTCGCACAATCTTGACCATTGGACAGCATGTTACACACTGCAATGGTTCATGCAACTTGTCTCGTACGATTTTGACCATTGCACAGCATGTTACACACTGCAATGGTTCGTGCAACTTGTCTCGCACGATTTTGACCATTGCACAGCATGTTACACACTGCAATGGTTCATGCAACTTGTCTCGCACAATCTTGACCATTGCACAGCATGTTACACACTGCAATGGTTCATGCAACTTGTCTCGCACGATTTTGACCATTGCACAGCATGGTACACGCTGCAATGATTCATGCAACTTGCCTCGTCCGATTTTGGCCATTTCTGTAAACAGTTATCAATTATTATTCTTGACTAATTGCAAATGTGATTCACGCTTGTGATATCATGGAAGATGTGGCTATAGCGTACGGTTATAACAACATCGAAGAAACTATACCCAAATCAATGACAATAGCGAACCAGGTAGGTGCATACCTCTTAATAATGAATCAGTACGAATCTGTATCTGATTTACAAATAATGATAAAGAGGAGAATTTCTTGTAATTTTTCTTCATTCTTATAACAATTTGCGGGATATGAAATTAGATTATTAATTTAATAAAAATTGAATTGTTATTCAGAGCACAAATGTGTTTTTTCTGTTAGTTTCCTTTGAATAAATTATGTGACTTGCTGAAAGCAGAAATTGCCCAGGCAGGGTATACTGAAGCGTTAACGTTTGCATTGGTAAGTCACTGTTTTGTTTTGTTTTGTTTTTGTTTTTGTTTTTGTTTTTGTTTTTGTTTTTGTTTTTGTTTTTGTTTTTGTTTTTGTTTTTGTTTTTTTTTAATTTAATTTAGTTTTGTTTTGTTTTGTTTTTTGTTTTTTTTTGTTTTGTCATGTTGTGTTTTTGATAGCCATGTCTCCTTTTCTTTCTGTACTAATCCCTTTTAGTTTTTGAAGTAACAATTATTTTTTTTAGTGCTCCAGAGAAGATATTTCAGATAAGTTGAACAGGTCTTTTGAATCAACACGGGCTGTACAAATTGCTAATCCAAAAACACTTGAATTCCAAGTATGATTAATCACAGTTTGTTTTGGTGTTTTCTTACTTCTCGTCGTTGTTATTGTTATTGTTATTGTTATTATTATTATTGTTGTGGTTGTTGTTGTTAATGGCGGCGGTGTAGTGGTGGTGATGTTGTTGTTGTTGTTCTCCTACTTGTTGTCATCATTGTAGTTGTTGTTGTTGTAGTTGTTGTTGTTGTTGTTCCTTCTTTCTTCCAATTTTCTTACAATCTTCTTTCATTTCTCTTTTCCCCTTCCTCCTCTTTTCCCCGCTACATCCCTTCTCCTTTTTCTTATTCCTTCTCCACCATCTTTTAGCTCTTTTTCTTTTTTTCTAGTCTTTCTGTTCTTCCTTTCTTTTTTGTTTTTCCTTTGCTCTTCTTTCATTGAAAGGAATACTATTGCACTCTTTGTATTCACACATTCTATCACTGTAGGTCGTTAGAACAACGTTGTTACCTGGTGTTTTGAAGACCATTAGTGCTAATAGGAAAATGCCTTTACCGTTAAAATTATTTGAAATTTCTGACATAGTCTTAAAAGATAATGAAAAGGGTAAGTATTATTTAACTGTAAACTTCAGCTAAGAGCAAACATTTAAAGTGGTTCTCGGATGAAAATATTGTTGGCAATGTTTTTGCATAATCTTAAAGATATTATAGTAGTTGGTAATCGTGCAAAGTTTCATTTCAAAATTTAGTGAAGAAAAGGTGATATTTTACGTGTAAAGTTTGTATTTTGGAGCACCGCCATTAAAGTTGCCAAGCTTGAAGGAAGCTTATGACGTCATAGACTCAATAACAACAATGACCCTTTTGTTGACAACAACAATGATCTTTTGTTTTTGTTGAGTCTATGACGTCATAAGTTCTCCTCAACTCGTTCTTCTCAAACACGGCCAATTTAATGGCGGCGCACCAAAATACAAACTTCGCTCGTAAAATACAACTTTGTTTTGGGGAATTTCGAAATGAAACTTTGCACAATTTCCAAGTACCATAATATTTTTAAGACTATGCAGAAACATTACCGACAGTATTTTCATCAGAGAACCACTTTAAAGCCTTGATAACCAAGAAAACAAGCTTTAAAAGAAAAAAATCGATATGCTAGCTGGGATATTAGGGTTCAATCACTTCAGTGTAAATGTTCTTCGAACGGTTTTACTCTGAAGCCACAACTTTTCTATCGTTGATTTACAAAAACTTTCAATACCAATGTAAGAAAATCCTGAAATGGATAAATTGTTGATTCTTTTGTTTGTTTTTTTCAATATATATTTGTTGAAGATGTTGGCGCACGAAATCATCGCCGTTTTTGTGCAGTAAATTACAACAAAACCCCCGGATTCGAGGTATTTGTGCCAGAATGTCAGAGTCTTGTTTGTCGAAGACGGATTGCAAAAATTGTGGCCCAATACATAAACCTATAAACCAATATCCTTTTTCCCCATTAATTGTGATATTGTCTGTCTGTTTGTTTGTTTGTTTGTTTGTTTGTTTGTTTTGTTTGTTTGTTTGTTTGTTTGTTTGTTTGTTTGTTTGTTTGTTTGCCTGCCTACCTGCCTATCTGTCTGTCTGTCTGTCTGTCTGTCTGTCTGTCTGTCTGTCTGTCTGTCTGTCTGTCTAAAAAAGAGTTTGTCTGTCTGTCTAAAAAAGAGTTTAGCATATACAGGAGCGAAAGTTTGGAATGATATGCCAGAGAATGCTAGATGTAATAGTAACCTAAATAGCTTTAAATGATATCTGCAATCATCGCTTCCTCAATTGGACTAATTTATTGTAAATATAGACTTGTACATACATACTGTATATATTCGGCTTTCTTGTAAAGCAGTTTTTTAACTGATGAATCTCCGAATTCAAATAAATATTTCTCTCTCTGTCTGTCTGTCTGTCTGTCTGTCTGTCTGTCTGTCTGTCTGTCTGTCTGTCTGTCTGTCTGTCTGTCTGTCTGTCTGTCTGTCTGTCTGTCTGTCTGTCTGTCTGTCTGTCTGTCTGTCTGACTGACTGACTGACTGACTGACTGACTGACTGACTGACTGACTGACTGACTGACTGACTGACTGACTGACTGACTGACTGACTGACTGACTGACTGACTGACTGACTGACTGACTGACTGACTGACTGACTGACTGACTGACTGACTGACTGACTGACTGACTGACTGACTGTCTGTCTGTCTGTCTGTCTGTCTGTCTGTCTGTCTGTCTGTCTGTCTGTCTGTCTGTCTGCCTCCATGTGATAACAGTGACGTGTTTTCTAGGTCGTCCACGGTCTTTTGGACCGCGTAATGCAGCTTGTAGAAGTTAAACCAGCCAAGGTCAAGTCAGCAGACGACCCAGGCTATTACTTAAAGGCGTCTGAAGGTAAAGTGTGGCTCTTACATATTTGGTGATGATTTTACAGAACGATCAAGAGTTGTGTGTTGAATGGCTTTGTAGTTCATTTTTGTTCACGTTTATTATATTAAATAGAGTTAATATTTGGTCTTTTTAAACAGATCCAGCTTTCTTCCCAGGCCGCTGCGCCCAAGTGATTGTCGCTGGAAGACCGATTGGAATGATGGGAGTTTTGCATCCCACAGTGCTCAGCAAGTTTGAACTGAACAATCCTTGCGCAGCGTTGGAAATCGACTTGGAGCAATTCCTTTAAATTGAATATCTGTGGAAATAATTTTATTACATGTAATAAGCTGCCGTTCAAACACCCAAAGTAAGCTTCAATTGTACACGATTGCTAGTTCAACCACTGACCTATATATAACTGGACTGCGGGTGCCCGATACTTTTGTACAACATGAAGTGTCCCCAATTGAACGGCGCCATCTTGTTAGGTCTTCCGACGACTTAAAGTAGCCCGAAGTGTTGACGACTCACGCCGATAATTCTTTTGAAGCAAACAAGGCTTTGAAAAAAGCGTTTACACAGAAATTGAATTTTTTTAAAAGGAAAAAGTTTAAAGACATTGAAATGTAAATTATGGCGTGAAACAAAGGTTCAGTGTTGCCGTGTTTGTTGTCGAATGAAGCAAGCTCAAAACGGACAAAACATCTTCCCGAACACGAAGAAACTCAAGAAACATACAAATACAACATAAAATTATCCAGAATTATCCTTTAAAAAGAAGCTTGTAAATATGTTTGGTTTAGTTGCACTTTTTGCTTACCGACAAGGGTTCTTGGCTTTCAAAATGTTTGTCAACTCTCAGCTCGTTTTTTTTTTGTGAATTAGGTCTCGTGCCCTTTTTACTCTCATAAGAGTGATAAGACACGGCTATCCAAAAGCTGGCCTATGATTCATCAATTTCGCGACTCAGACCATAGTTAATAGAACATATACATGGTTTGGAAACTCGTCCAAAGTGATTGTTCTATGTTTTTGTTCAAGTTTATGGAAATTTGTGCAATTTCACGGTGTTGTATTTTCTGTATAATGAAGCAGTCGTCCAATAGCAACGCTTGGGTTTAATTAGTGAGTTGCTTCATCGTCACGTGTTGTGGTACTTTATCGTCATGTGTCCATAGAATTTACTTCCATATAAGGAACTCCATTGTCAGTTCAACATGACCATGCTTCATGTTGAAAGACAATAAAGCTTCCAAAACATGTATAATATGTTCTATTAACTATGCTCAGACCTAACAAGATGGCGTCTGATGGCGTGTATTTGGGCCCTTTTTTCGTGGGGCACCCGCAGTCCAGTTATATAGAGGTCAGTGAGTTCAACTTGAGAGCTCCCTAAATCAACTAACAATAAAATATCGTTGTCCATAGGTATTTTGGTGTCTTTTATAATTATGGTCCCTAGAAATATATCAGTGTTTGGAAACGCGGCGAAAATCTTTGTTGTAAGTAATAGATACAGCTCGGATGCGAATGCTGTATCTTTCTTAAAATACAAATGCATCTAAGTAATCAAGTTCACCAACTATTTTGGTGATACGGTCTGTTTTAGCCGAGAAAATCGAAGCTAAAGTTTATGTAAATCAGGACGATGCTGTATCCGATTTACAACCACTGCTACGGTATTGATTTCTTTTGAATTTTTGTCATGAATTATTAATGAGTGTTTCAACTTTTGTTCACGTTTGTGCACTCTCACGCTTGCTGAACACATTGTATTCTTGGAACAATGAAGCGATCAGCCAATAGCAGCGTTGCTGTGTAAATACATGAATTGCAGCTCATTGTCAGCCGCTTTGATGTCCACCGCGTTTCCCGACAGTTTATTTCTATGGAGTTTGGTTTTCGAGATATTTCAGTTTGTCTGATATGCAAATTAAATATCTTGACGTCACATGTGCATAATGATTTATCAGAAAACGTTATATGTATATCTTTGCTATTATCAAACATAATCACTTGAAAATCTACATGTTTGGTGTTGTGAGAGAAACACACCCACACGCTTCCTTTGAATTTATTTGGTAAAGTATATTTCGGGTAATGGTACCGAGGAAACAAGCGAAAAAAACGTCGAAGAAAGTTAGTTTTAGGATTTAGATCACCAACTGACAAGCAATAACATGATTGGGGGCTCAAGTAGTCAACACGTGATACAAATTACTCAATCAGACCTAACAAAATGCTGCAGTGTACGAAAACTGAATATTTTATTTTAAAAATATTTTTATTATGCAGTATTTACTTAATTTTGAAAAATTCTTTGAAAGTTTTTACGGCGATAATGTAATTTTGATAAGTTTGGTGGAAACACCACGTTTAATTAATTTTTTTTTGTTTCCACAAAACTTATCTATATTATAATTCTGAAAAAGTAAATAAAAGGTGCGACTTCTCATATAGTGCCCAGGGCGTGCAAATTTAGGAAAGAAGACTCGTTTCTCGGAAACCACCTTTTGAAGTATGATTTCTTATACTAATCAATTCTGGAAAGGGCGGGAAAGTTTTTAAAATATAATCCAAGATGGCCACCAATTTTGAAGGCGAAGAGGACGAGTATGAAAATTTGGAATACAAACAGGTAAAACAGAATATTATTGCGTTTTTATATCGAATGAAATATCTTACTAACGTTTAGTGTTTGATTTTAGCGTTTAAAAGCCGCACTACATTACACGGTTGGGAAAATATGCGAAGAAGTCGGTGAGTTTGTGGCTCTCAATTTGTCGGTTTGTTATGGCTCTGTCTCTGAAGTGTAGGTCACTGTTTCTGTTGTTTTAACCGCTGGTAAAGCTTTTTTTAACTCTTGGGCAATGTATATTTATAGGAGAAGAAACGAACTTGCGATATTCCAGACAGTTTGTGGCTGCCTTAACCGAAACAACTTATAAACAAATCAGTAAGTATGAATTTTAACGATAATTATGGAAAACCCCGCTACTTTTGAATGTGTTTTTAGAGACACAAATACAAGCCAGGGTTCCCCCAAAACTCTTTTTATTTATAGCCGAAGGTTTAAATTATATGTGCTTGTTGTTTGTAATGAAGTTAATCAGGTAATTTTAAAGAACGAGGCAATTGAATATGGTGAACTTTTCCCAATCTAACAGTATAGACCTAATATTAAAAAATGGCCGCCGAATTAAAATTATTTTTATATATACATGTACATATAAATTATCCCTTATGAACTCGTTTTCAGTGGGAAATTCAAAAGAATTTTTACTTTAAAACAAGGTTATAAGGGCTAATTTATATGTACATGAAAGAATTCTAATTTGATGGCCATTTTTGAATAAGGTATATTGGAAAGTAGAAGGAGCAATTATTGCATACATGCCAAAAAGACTGGAACGATAACTCAGGGGGGGATTTTGAAGCCAGTGCCAGTCCCTTTGCAGGTAGCTCCCATGCTTCAAGTTACTTAATTTTCATCCTGCCATATATTTTGTTTGGGACGATAACAAATTACTCCAAAACAACAAATAGTTGAAATACATTGTGTCGTATGTTTTTAGAAATAGCATTGGCTTCAATTTAATGTATAGCATAAGTTTCCTCGTTATGTTAAACTTTTTCAAATGTGGTAAATGTTTGGCCATATTTCATTGGGAAATAACACTAAGAAACTTGTTGTAGTTTTTAAAGATTTTTGGCTTCATCCAATCATAGGGCCTGTTTATGGAGTTAGCGTTCCAGTCTTCCTATAGAGTTCACTGGGGCAATTCCTACATTAGAAGTTGACAACCACTACACTGGACTACTTACTACACCAGCAGGCATGCAACTAGAAAATCTTGAGGCCTCCCCAGTTGTACCCTTGATCAGACCACTACACCAGGCCACTACACACAACCACTACAGAGCACCACTACAGTACATGTTAGTACACATGACCATTGCACACCACTCCACCACAACACACTACTACATACTACCACTACACTTCATCAACCCCCATTACACACCATCACTACACATGACCATCTTATGTGACCACTACTACACTACCACTACACACCACCACTACACACCACCACTACACACCACCACTACACACCACCACTACACACCACCACTACACACCACCACTACACACCACCACTACACACCATAAACAACCACTACACACCATCAACCCCCCACTACACACCACCACCACACACACACTACTTCTACACACCACCACTACACACCACCACTACACACCACCACCACACACACACACTACCTCTACACACCACCACTACACACCACCACTACACACCACCACTACACACCACCACTACACACCACCACTACACACCACCACTACACACCACCACTACACACCACCACTACACACCACCACTACACACCACCACTACACACCACCACTACACACCACCACTACACACCACCACTACACACCACCACTAAACACCACCACTACACACCACCACTAAACACCACCACTAAACACCACCACTACACCACCACTACACACCACCACTAAACACCACCACTACACCACCACTACACACAACCACAACACACTGCCACAACCACTACACGCAACCACTACACACCACCACCACTACTACACACATCACTACACACCACCACTAAACACCACCCCTACACACCACCACTACACACCATAAACAACCACTACACACCATCAACCCCCCACTACACACCACCACCACACACACACTACTTCTACACACCGCCACTACACACCACCACCACACACACACACACTACCTCTACACACCACCACTACACACCACCACTACACACCATCACTATTCACAACCACCTCACACAACCACTACATACATGTAAAGAGAAATTTAGAGATAATATTTTTTAAGGGAAAATTAGAGAAATATTTTCTAAAATTTTATTAACCAGATACATTTTCTACTGACTTGGAACTTTTTGCAAAGTAAGTAATATCATTGTTTGCAGTTATTAGTATTTTCTTGTGATTTTAGTTAAATTTTTGGATTTGATAAATTCTGAAAAGTAATTTTAGAATAGTGCCTGTAATGTACAGTATCATTATTGTTCTTATGAATTATTTTCAGACATGGTAAAAGGACAATGATTAATGCAGATGATGTTATTTTATTAAGCAGAAGAAGTTCTGTTTTGGTGAGTCTCAGTTTTGAGCAGCAAAAACAACTAAAACTTAAAGGTGATGTACAGTCCGTTCTGCGCATGTACGAAACTGATGTTACATCTTTATTTACAAAAATAATACTAATACCTTATTCAAGATTGTAAGCTTTTCTTGGTTCCCATTCATTACTTGTACCCAAAACAAAACATTTTCAGGAGAAATAGAAGAAATCCGAGGAGATATCCTCGCCGAATCGCTTGGTTTTTTGCCATGTTGTTCTTAACGGTTTACATTTTGCTGAGTACTTCATGTAATTATCTACGAATGTCATGTTTTGGGGACCACATTGCGGTCATGCGCAGAACGGACTGTACGTCACATTTAAAGGGGCAGTAAGACGCCAAAATTGTCTATCTCAATTTTGATTTTATTTAGAAGTATTCTTAAAATAAAGAAGAATACCCCTTTTTGCTTGTTCGATTTCTCATCTTGTTCCAAAGATATTTTGGGTTTTTAAAAAAAAAAGAAAATAAGATACCTTGTCCACTAGTGTAATTCAGTAAAGGAGGAATATCTACGGAAATAATACAAATAGTGAAATAAAAGTAGCGTGCTGCGTAGGCAGTGTTGAAACAACAATCGAAATATAGTAAGGTTATAGATATACTGCCGAAACAGAGAATGTAGGAGTCTAACGTTTCGAGCGAAGGCCCTTCGTCAGAGAGAAACGCGGAAGGGCCTCTCTGACGAAGGGCCTTCGCTCGGAACGTTAAACGTTAGTGTTGTAATTTGCTACTGTAATAAAATAATCACTTGTAGGCGTAGCTAGTTCAGTGCTCGAAATAACGCTAGCAAGGTCGGTGGTCAGCATGACCATACGCTAATTTGGGAGGTCAGATATACAATTTGAGCGGTCAACCATTTTTCCTTAATTTAAGCATTAAAAACAAAGGTACTCTCTCCTTGACTCAAGAAAATAAGTTTCCTTGTTGGAAAAATTTGACCAGTCATCCTGACCTGACGTAACTGATTTCGGATGGTCAAATCATAAAAGTCGGAGGTCAATGACCCCTGACCCCCCGTTATTTCGAGCGCTGAGCTAGTTACAAAAATTATGTACCGTAAATGTTACAGCCCTGTCTAGTATTTTTCTATTTCTTTTAGTCCCAACACATGAAAGAAAGAAACCAAGAATTAAGTGATGCTCATATGATTGAACGAGCAAACAAGAAATCGAAGAAGACCAAACAACAAACAACTATTAACAGTTGAAGAGCCAGTAGAACAACGAAGGGCAGGTTAGAGCATAATAAGCGGCGTTTTCACGATGGCATTAAACGTCACTACAGCCACCATAATTCTTTACCAGCACTGTCTAGCTTTTAGCACTAGAATACTAGCTGGCAAAGAAATAATTGTAGATAACGCAATTATAGGTTTACATGAAGACAACTTGCTGAAGGTATTGTGTTAAAGTTTTTTCGTATGTTTTTGCTGTACAAGCTGTCGTAAGTTAAAATCAGAGAAAAACTCTGAGCTCCAGACGGGACTCGAACCCACAACCTTCCGAATGCTAACCGGCGGACGCTCTCACCATTGAGCCACTAGAATTCAGATGGTAGACCGAGGTTGTTTTCGATATTTATACCTGGGAACTAGTCAAACCGTACGTCTGTCTGTCAGTTTATTTTCAGTAAATGTTTTTCCATGTTAGTATTTTCAGCTTGAAATTGGTAAGGTTTTACAAAACAAACGAAAAGACTTTTATTTACCAATTTCAAGCTGAAAACACTACTAACACGATAGTATTGTGTTAACTTAGTTGAACAAAAGATTCACATTCAAATTTCATTTTCGTCTCTTATTGGTCAGCATACTCTAGTTAATTCTCAATGTCTGACAGCTGTTACGTCATTTCCGCCGAATATCGCAAATTATTGGACGGCTGTGACGTTATTTCCGTCGGATACATAGAGAATAATACATGGATGTGCGGAAATATAAAATTTATTTCGAGTGTTGACCAGGATATCTCACGAGTGAGCGAAGCGAACGAGTGACATATCCTGTTCAACACGAGAAATAAATTTCATATTTCCAAGCATCCATGTATTGTTCTGTTTATTATATAAAAAAATTGTCCTATTGCCTTGCAAAAATTGCATTAAACTATAATGCTGATTCAGCGATAATCGTCACATGTGCGATTATCATAAATAATCGCACATGTGAGATTATCACTTTTATCAGTGGCGGAAAAATCAATAAAACACTCTATTTTATATAATAATATAAATTATTGGACGCTTGATGACGCGCGCGAAAATTACAAAATGGCTTGCAGTAGATTTTCCTCTGCTGGTCACGAAGACAACTCTTTTTACAGCCAGACTTTGCTTGCATCAGGCTTATAGCCAGGATTTTGAGAGAGGGTGTCCAATTTCCGTGGTCGGCATGATAAGTAACTCCCAACTCCGAAAATGTCCAGAAATTTATAAAAAGTCCGAAGCCACCGCGAAACGACGATCTCACAAACTTCAGTACAGCGGTATTAATAAGGAAGTAACTTCATGTCAGTGTCTGTGTGGCGCACTAAAGTATAATGTTAGTTTTATTCGCAGTTTTTCTAACATTCTCGACTTGGCGAGTTTGTGTCGTCATGCATTAAATTGCGATGACTCTTGATTTAGCGATATTGTTAAGCTACTTTTCGTAAAAATCTATATCTTAGGCAAATCATTGAGAGTAAGCTCTTTTGTTTTTTAAATTTTGGCCGTCCAAAGCCGTCCACTTTTTATTCTACGGACGCCCTTCTGGCTATCATAAAACAATTGTTTCTAGCTCGCACTGGTTGGCTGGCAGTTGCTGGAACGGGCGACGCGCTCGCTGAGTTTTGGTTCGTTATACACTTTCGGGTTCATATTGTTTTCCTTTGAGTGTTTCATCAATCTTCAGAATGAACTATTGAATCTCTGCTCTTACGCCTTCTGTTTCCTCGATTTCGTTGGCTATATGCATGCTCGTCAATATCTTCTCCTTCTGTGATGGTGAGGTCTAATACTTCGTTGTCTAAGCGTTGGAGTGTCTCTAGTTTCTCCGTCAATGTACGGGTCAAGTCAACCCGTGTTTACATGAAGGAATTGACCAAAGTTCCGCACCGTCGCACCTCTCCAGCTCATGTCGACCCGGGTCTTGAAAAGGGTCACCCGGCAAGACGGGTTGACCCGGCTATCGTGTAAACGCTAACAGGGGTTTATTCGTAGACGAGTTGACCCGGGTTGGCGAGCTAACCACGATCGGAAATGGCGGCTGTCGAGGCTCGCGAAATACGGGCTGACCCGTATTAGCTACGCATGTGTAGAACGAATATCTTGCGTGTAAAGTGTAAACGTCATCAATACACGACCGACAACTCACTTGAGCCAGCACGCACGTGGACTGCGAACTGCCCCATGAAAGTGGCCGATTTTCTATACGATTTCCGATCGTGCCGGGTTGGCTGTCAACCCGGCCTCGTGTAAAGGCCCCCTAACTTGGAGCCATTGGAGTGTTAAAAATTGACCTTTGATTTAGGTAACGGAAGTTGTCGGTGTACCAATAATTTACTCAATTAGGTACTTGAAAAAGACCATTTATAAGTTTCCCTAACTTAAGCATGAAACTTGTTAACAACGTCATTAATAGCTGGACGGCCCCGCAGTCTCGCAACAAGAGACTCAGCCAAGTCTCAGAGTTTTTCTTGATTTTCATCAGCTTCACTTGAAGATAGTGTTAAAAGTGAGATAACGAAAATCATCTGCATGCAGACAATGAACTTGCTGAAGGTATTGTGTCAGGTGAAGAAAAGATTAATTTAAAAAAATATTTATAAATTTATCTTAAACTGGAGCTTTTAATATATATATATATATATATATATATATAAATAATTTTCTGTGAGATAGTTATACCCGCAGTATATCATAAAACAATGTTCAAATTAGAATGTATAACGAAGGTGGACGAAGGGGCCTCCGCTGGAAACGCCAGTATTTCCGGTTCCAAAACTGAAATCCCGGTACTCAATAGCAACAACATGTATACTTGACTGCTCTATACTTCGTATTTATTGCAAGTATACGGGGGAATTGTTATTAAAATGAATGACAAGGGCAATTGGCAGACACTTTGCTGAAGGAATTGCATCAGTTCGTGGCGTAGCCACCCTGACCTGATCCTATAACAGATAAGGATTTGACCAAGGAGGGGGGCATTGCAAAACATTCCTTAGACACACGGCACAAATTCGACTTCGACAATCCCATTATTAAAACTGACTTACGAAACTGGACCGAAAGACTATGTCTTGAAGCATACCACTCCGGACACGAACTCAATTTGCCACTACCAACGGACAAAAGCCTGCCACTACCAAGGATAACGTCAGTAAATCCACAACAACAAGGAAATTGTGACAGCGTTCAACCGTTATCGATATCCGCGTACTGAAAATGGCTTTAGAAGAAGCCGAAACGTTCACGAAATTATAATCAAAAGTCAGTAAGCACGAACTTAACTAAAGTCAGTTTACCACAATACCTGACTACAACACAAGAATTTTCAGCGAAAGAGGTAATTAACTTGAAGAAAAATATGTAGATATAGTATTGGAATGGTCTTTGTTTTAGATAACAGAAGTCGTTTACATACATACAATTAACAACTGATTGAAGGTATTGTCAGTTATAACAAAAGATCTATTTTGGATCATATAACGCTGTCTATTTCCGTCTAAGCTGAGAGCTGAACAATAATCACAGCTATGTTATATAATATCAGAGCAGCTATATACATGCACAATAACTATTATTTTACGTCAAAATGATGACCATGCTGAAGTCTTTGCTCTTTCTCGTCGTTGCCTCCGCACTTGCTCCGAACACCATGTGATTTAACAAGACAAGTTAAAACCTTCATATTCACAGAAGTTTGCCAGACGACGTTCTCAGAATAAATATCATAATGCCCTGCATTATTCGGTTCAAGAAACAGAGTCACTACTATTAAGATTAATTTTATTGAATTTTATACGTTTCGTTGCCTCTCGTAACACTAATGAATTAATAAGTAGTTGACAAATACGATCAAAACATATGCTAAGTTCTTTTTTAAGTTTTATATTTAAATGTATTCATTCATCATTAAAAAACGAAATCCTCCACTGCGTGAGGCAACATGGAAGTGCATGTCTTCATGTTCTTAGCATCCATCGTGGCAACCACGGCATTGGTCATACGAACATTGCCCCCATGGGCAACCTTGAAACCAACAGGGACAGCAAGATACTCCTAAATCATGAGCAAGAAGGAAAGGTCAATTCTGTAGATGTAAAATTCAGATTACTCTAAGCACTGAGTACAGAAATGTTCATATTTATTATACATCGGATGTTGTAAAAACAGTCGCGAGATAAAAATTTACTTACGTTTTTGCAGGTAGTGACTACCTTTACTTTCGTCCTCAATTTCATCGAATTCATCATTCTTGAACTTGAACAACATAAAAATTAAAGTATTTGAATATCATCTTTAATGAAATGAATACAACTATGATTTTGGAAACCAAGTAAATATATTCAATACAAGGTTTTTGATCAGAATACCAGATTAAATCAATGAATTGAAGATTGAAGACAAAAGAAGTACACAAGTTAGAGTATAAATTATTTCATTTTAGAATGTACGACAAGGCCTGACCTTGTACTTGTCTACCTTGTGGCGTCCTGTGACAGCTCCAAGTAAAAGAACAACAAACAAGAGTGCCAACTTCATGTTAGAAATCTTTAAAGTTAAGGAGAATAATATATTTAGTATATCAATTGAAAATATATAGTTATCGATTTAAACTTAATTGTTTCTTTTAAAACTTACCAACTGCGCTTAATTTGGTTTGGTTCCGTCTATGGTCTGCTTCGCAATGGAAAATTGTAGATAATTCATTCGCATTTCAAGTCTCGTCTACTTCCAAATATGGCAAGATCTCGAGTTTCCCAGGACAATCAATTGTGCATAAAATTGTGAGGTTCAAGTGAAAAAACAATATGCGACCTACAAAAACAATTTAAGTTCCATCGGAAGATTGCAATTTAATGATAAGAATGTGGCGGGAATAATTAACATTCAACACAGGAAGACCCAAACCACAAAAACCAGTATCGAGCGGAGCAATGTATTCGGTTCCTCAGATTTATCATGTATATATGTTAATAGCCTGTGAGCCGGCTCTCCTTTGGGGGGTTGGGGAGAGGAGAAGAAGGAGAGTCTGCACGTATAGCATTGTTTTACGAATGCTGCCCCCAACTGACGTGACAAGTCAATGAACAAAGACGGACCAATAGGAGCAAATGAATGTAAATAAACAATTAGCTTCTCTATTTTTGAACATTACGCATCACGGCATCAGTTCGTTTGTTGATATAGTAAACGGCAATGTTTAAACTTTAGTCTCAACAATCAAGCAAATCAAACCACCATATAACGTTTGTTTGATTTCAAGAAATCGGATTAAGAAATCTTGTCGCTCTGAGCGGCTTGCCGGCAAATCAATTTCAAAATGTTTACAGAAAATAAGGAGGACGGCCTGAAAAGCTATCCTCGAAGCTATCAATTGTTGAGTTGTTCCTTTGTGTTGCCGCCGTCAAGGGCGATTATATCGGGATTACCGCACAAGTACCTACGGTGGCCCACATGTGCAAAACACTACCAAATATAAGAAGACACTACCAAATAGCTCAAAACACTACCAAATAGCTCAAAACACTACCAAATTGCTCAAAAACACTACCAAATTGCTCAAAAACACTACCAAATAGCTCAAAACACTACCAAATAGCTCAAAACACTACCAAATAGCTCAAAACACTACCAAATAGCTCAAAACACTACCAAATTGCTCAAAACACTACCAAATTGCTCAAAAACACTACCAAATAGCTCAAAACACTACCAAATAGCTCAAAACACTACCAAGTAGCTCAAAACACTACCAAATAGCTCAAAACACTACCAAATTGCTCAAAAACACTACCAAATAGCTCAAAACACTACCAAATTGCTCAAAACACTACCAAATAGCTCAAAAACACTACCAAATAGCTCAAAACACTACCAAATAGCTCAAAACACTACCAAATAGCTCAAAACACTACCAAATAGCTCAAAACACTACCAAATAGCTCAAAACACTACCAAATAGCTCAAAACACTACCAAATAGCTCAAAACACTACCAAATAGCTCAAAACACTACCAAATAGCTCAAAACACTACCAAATTGCTCAAAAACACTACCAAATAGCTCAAAACACTACCAAATAGCTCAAAACACTACCAAATAGCTCAAAACACTACCAAATAGCTCAAAACACTACCAAATTGCTCAAAAACACTACCAAATGTTCAAAACACTACCAAATAGCTCAAAACACTAACAAATGTTCAAAACACTACCAAACTTCAGTACAGCGGTATTAATAAGGAAGTAACTTCATGTCAGTGTCTGTGTGGCGCACTAAAGTATAATGTTAGTTTTATTCGCAGTTTTTCTAACATTCTCGACTTGGCGAGTTTGTGTCGTCATGCATTAAATTGCGATGACTCTTGATTTAGCGATATTGTTAAGCTACTTTTCGTAAAAATCTATATCTTAGGCAAATCATTGAGAGTAAGCTCTTTTGTTTTTTAAATTTTGGGCGTCCAAAGCCGTCCACTTTTTATTCTACGGACACCCTTCTGGCTATCATAAAACAATTGTTTCTAGCTCGCACTGGTTGGCTGGCAGTTGCTGGAACGGGCGACGCGCTCGCTGAGTTTTGGTTCGTTATACACTTTCGGGTTCATCTTGTTTTCCTTTGAGTGTTTCATCAATCTTCAGAATGAACTATTGAATCTCTGCTCTTACGCCTTCTGTTTCCTCGATTTCGTTGGCTATATGCATGCTCGTCAATATCTTCTCCTTCTGTGATGGTGAGGTCTAATACTTCGTTGTCTAAGCGTTGGAGTGTCTCTAGTTTCTCCGTCAATGTACGGGTCAAGTCAACCCGTGTTTACATGAAGGAATTGCCCAAAGTTCCGCACCGTCGCACCTCTCCAGCTCAGGTCGACCCGGGTCTTGAAAAGGGTCACCCGGCAAGACGGGTTGACCCGGCTATCGTGTAAACGCTAACAGGGGTTTATTCGTAGACGAGTTGACCCGGGTTGGCGAGCTAACCACGATCGGAAATGGCGGCTGTCGAGGCTCGCGAAATACGGGCTGACCCGTATTAGCTACGCATGTGTAGAACGAATATCTTGCGTGTAAAGTGTAAACGTCATCAATACACGACCGACAACTCACTTGAGCCAGCACGCACGTGGACTGCGAACTGCCCCATGAAAGTGGCCGATTTTCTATACGATTTCCGATCGTGCCGGGTTGGCTGTCAACCCGGCCTCGTGTAAAGGCCCCCTAACTTGGAGCCATTGGAGTGTTAAAAATTGACCTTTGATTTAGGTAACGGAAGTTGTCGGTGTACCAATAATTTACTCAATTAGGTACTTGAAAAAGACCATTTATAAGTTTCCCTAACTTAAGCATGAAACTTGTTAACAACGTCATTAATAGCTGGACCGCAGTCTCATAACAAGAGACTCAGCCAAGTCTAGTTTGTTTGTTTTTATTTTTACAAGCTTCCTTTGAAGATAGTGTTAAAAGTGAGATAACGAAAATCATCTGCATGCAGACAATGAACTTGCTGAAGGTATTGTGTCAGTTGAAGAAAAGATTAATTTAAAAAAATATTTATAAATTTATCTTAAACTGGAGCTTTTAATATATATATATAAATAATTTTCTGTGAGATAGTTATACCCGCAGTATATCATAAAACAATGTTCAAATTAGAATTAACGAATTAGAATGTATAACTCAGCTCGAAACGCCAGTATTTCCGGTTCCGAAACTGAAATCCCGGTACTCAATAGCAACAACATGTATACTTGACTGCTCTATACTTCGTATTTATTGCAAGTATACGGGGGAATTGTTATTAAAATGAATGACAAGGGCAATTGGCAGACACTTTCATATTTACCTTGTATCAGTCCGTGCAGCGTATAGCCACCCTGATCTGATCATATACGGTAACCATAACAGATAAGGATTTGACCAACGAGGGGGGCATTGCAAAACATTGCTTAGACACAAGGCACGAATTCGACTTCGACAATCCCATTATTAAAACTGACTTACGAAACTGGACCGAAAGACTATTTCTTGAAGCATATACCACTCCGAACACGAACCCAATTTGCCACTACCAACGGCCAAATTAAAGCCTGCCACTACCAAGGATAACGTAACGTCAGTTGACCCACAACAACAAGGAAATTTCGACAACGTTCAACCGTTATCCGCGTACTCAGTGAAGATGGCTTTAGCAGAAGCCGAAACGTTCACGAAATTATAATCAAAAGTCAATAAGCACGAACTTAACTAAAGTCAGTTTACCACAATACCTGACTACAACACAAGAATTTTCAGCGAAAGAAGTAATTAACTTGAAGAAAAATATGTAGATATAGTATTGGAATGGTCTTTGTTTTAGATAACAGAAGTCGTTTACATACATACAATTAACAACTGATTGAAGGTGATTGAAGGTATTGTCAGTTATAACAAAAGATCTATTTTGGTTCATATAACGCTGTCTATTTCCGTCTAAGCTGAGAGCTGAACAATAATCACAGTTATGTTATATAATATCAGAGCAGCTATATTACATGCACAATAACTATTATTTTACGTCAAAATGATGACCATGCTGAAGTCTTTGCTCTTTCTCGTGGTTGCCTCCGCACTTGCTCCGAACACTACATCTGCAGGCCAAGTATCTCACTGCGTCTATGGAATAACGGTGAAAGAGCTATTGAAACTAGCAGGCGTTTCTGGACGAGATTTGCTGTCCTACGTAGCCAAACTGAAGAAACACAATATCGATGAAATCGTTCTGGGCAGTTTAACCTTACAGCAGCTCAACCACATTGGAATCACAGCTCTAGGAGATCGCCTGAAAATCCACAAGTTCTTCGCTAATGATAGCAACGACTGCTCCTCGTCTTCTTGTAAAAACAACGGCATTTGTCAAGACGGTTTTCGTTGTTTTTCCTGTCGATGTGATCGTAGCAGCGGGTATTATGGCCCCAGCTGTAGCCAGAAATGTCCTTGCAGAAACGGCGGCTACTGCAAGACAACACGAACTGGGTTCAAATGCGAGTGTGCACCAGGCTACTCTGGAGAGTTGTGCGAGACGAAGTACTTAAAAGAAGCCAGACTACTCGATCTCGAAAAAAAAATGGTGCAGTTGACAGCAGAACTCGCTTGGACTGACAAAGAATTAAACAACCAGAAAAAACAGATCGAGAATCTACAAAACGCTTCTGAAACGTGGCAACTGCATCGAAGAAATGAAATATTGGACAAACTGGAAAAACTCCAACTTTCTAACTCAAAACCAACCTACAACCAAAAGCTGGCTATCGTCTTGCCGAAAGGAACCCGTGCTATTCTGATATCAATTTACTGCTACTTCTGGAACAGGAATGGTCATGCTTATCTGAACTATGAAACCTACCAAAAGGGCAACGACAAACCAGAAGGAAAGGTGTATGGTTATAACCTTCATTATAATGTTTACGCTAACACGTTCTACTACGAGCAAATGGTGCCGTGGAGCAACGAACTTCCTAATGAATTGGTTTTCAAGGTCACATACTCGTACAACTCAGGTGGCTCAGCGAACTGGTACCGAGTGCGTCTTGTTGGTTATATTACCACAAAGTAAACAGAACTTTGCATTACTCCCATCAGTCAATGAGACAGTAGGGACCTTAAGATCTACGACGGTGTCCTCCAAATAAATCTAGTTGTGAAACAAAGTGAATGAATAATTTGTAATCCCAAGAGTAATCCCTAAACCGTCCTCGTTCTTTATACAACGCCACTTAGAGCATTTTCACGTCTTCAGGAGGACGTCAACGGCCAAAAGATGAGAATTGTCCCTTGACATTGACTTCGATACTAGCACTACAATCATTTTAGCAATACTGGGACGTTTTAAAAATCATTAAACTAACTTTAAATATCAAATATAATAGTCAGTTAACCGTGACGTTTTTCAGTTATAGAATTTGTTGCTTTTTAAGCGCCGTCGTCGTCGTAGCATCTTAAGGTCCCTAATCTCATAATGACATGCATGTCACGGTATTTCTAGTTTAGTGTTCAGTAGTTTGCGATTTTTATATCAGTTTCTGTGTCGTGTACTCCATTAATTATCTTATTAAATAAACGCAAGTGTTTGTGACTCATGGACATTAATGCATTATGCATGTCAAATGAGTTTTAGGCGAAAACATTATACGAAGTACAAGAGGGCACTCAGAGACAGTGCATATATACCTTCTCACACATTATTAGATATTCATAGCATTTTGGCCAATCCGGTTGCTTGATTTAGGTCACATGTACTTACCTAGAAACCCAGTCTAAACCAGAGACCTAATTAATTCAAGTGGGCAGGGCTTAGAAGATGAGGGAAATTGAGGCGAAAACAATACATATATGTTAATTTAAAATTTCAATACTGTATTTAGAAATGTTTTCTAAATACAGTAAACTGTATTTAAAAAACATTTCTAAATACAGTACGCTGTATTTAGAAATCATTTCCCAATACAGTTTTCTGTCGCTATAGAAACCAGTTCCAAATACAACAGATTCTTTTACCTAACAGCGCTTCACAATATAAGCGACTACATGCGATACATATATTACAAGTAAAATAGACTAACAAGAAACCAAACTTACGTCGGTGCAATTTAAGTTATTCGACGACAGACAGAAACCTACGAAAAGCGCTAAAACAGTGATGTTGCTTGCACACAGCAGACTGATTGAAGTAATGAAGTTTAAACGTCCATCTACCTTTCATATAGATATAAAAGTATACAAGACAGTCACCTCACGCTTTGTTTTCTCCGGTATCGACCATTAACATATTCTGTCTTCTTTAGTTTGTAAAGTTCTACATTATTCCAATTGTCATCTATATTTTGATTTCTCTGCTCAATATCAGTCCTGGCGAAATTGATCCTGCTGTTCAACATAATCTAATGTATGTTATCCAATAAATCCAACATCTTGCGAACCAAAACTCCTGGCTGTTTTAAAACAAAAATTTTCCCTGTCTCTGCAAGCGCTTGACGACCAGTCTGTTGTGATTGCCCTCATTGCAATGAATATCTAATGACGTGTGAGAAGCTATTTCAAATCCTCGTTAGTGTTTTAGACTTGGTTGCCAAATCCCATGTGCCGTTAACAATAGCTCGGCTGCGCCTCGCTATTGTTAACGTCTAAAACACTAACTCGGATTTGAAATATTACTTCACCAGTGGGTTATTAGAGATGTTTAAGGGCTAGCCTGGTTAAACTTGGTTCACGCGATTTATTAGGATCGTATTGTGGTTTTGAAACTTGCATAAACTAAATGTACAAAGAAGAATTGGTTTAGTTTATATGTAAATTAATCTTAACATTAATTCAAATCTCCTTTTGCGGCCCAGGAAAGAATTTCGCGGCACGAATCAGCCTGGTTAACCAGGCTAGCCCGGCTCATGTAAACAGCCCCTTAGAGATGTTTAATAAAAAGAAAACGAGCCATCCCGCTAACAGGCTAGCTCACGAGACCTATAATAAAACGCTTGATTGCACTCGTAGCAAAATTATGCAAATGTTTTGCATAAAATAAGGATAATGAACGCAATCAAGCTTTTCTTCTACACGTCAGATTTCTATTAAATTCTCATCCAAATCTCAACCAAATTCAACCAAAATTTAATAGACAGACAAACAAACAAACAAACAAACAAACAAACAAACAAACAAACAAACAAACAAACAAACAAACAAACAAACAAACAAGCAAACAAGCAAACAGACACACACACACACACACACACACACACACACACACACACACACACAAAAATAGAAACAAATCTGCTGACACGTCATTTGACGCCATCTGTGTGCCCTTTATTAGATCACGGTCAACATCCAATGAAAATACACATTTACTGTAAGTCGCGTTATTGTATAATTATTGATATTTCGATACCTGCCTAGGTCATCATTTGCTAACACTAACACTATAATGTTCATTAAATTGTTATGTGCAGTAGACGACATAGACGGACATGCATGTCTTCCCGTGGTTGTTGTCGTCGGTATAATCATAGAGATCTTCTCCGTACCAAATTCTTATTTTTCCTCCCTTCATGAGGTCCTTGGGATTTCGGAAGTCAGAAAGGACGAGCTCTGGTGATGTGGAGCTGTACCCTGACAGACGGTACCAACCACCCCTGTGTACGGTAACCAGTCTTGGAGAGGGATAAATGATACGATTCTTTAAATCCGTAACGATCATGGCGAGATCATGGAGATCTTCTACTACACCACCCCAGTTTGAGTTAGAAGAAGGACCGTTTCCAACAGTACCTTTTCTGTGAACCAGTTTCACTGCTCCAATGAACACGGATGGTCCAGGGTATGCGAGCTCCAGGTATTGGTTGTCTTTCGCTCCAACACAACCATAACCAAGATATTTCCAGGAACCTAAACAATGGTAAATACTAAGAGATTATTAACCTAGAACGAGGTCTGTTAATACATCGTTTATTACATGGCTATTTCAAGTTTTTTTATAGTTTTTGTATCAAAATGAGTGTGAAAATCTTAGAAATTCACGCCAGCAAAATCAACATCCAGGACAGCGGTCCGGATACGGAAAATGACGGACGGATATCGTGCATTATAGCCTAGTTCTCACTTGTCGTAAGAATCGTAACAATCGGGGATTTTTCCAGTCCCCGATCGTTTGGGATTGTTACGACAGGTGTGAACTTGGTTGAAGTAACGTCCCAGACAGTCGCCGATCTGATCGGAAGCATCGCAAGAATCGGAATCATGCATTTCTATTTGGAAAATGCATCCCAGGCGGTCGCCGACGATCGGGGATGCTTACGACTAGTTACGACATGTGTGAACACTGAAACCACTCGTCTGGGACAATCGGGGATGATTCTCGATAATACAAGATGGCGTCCAGCGAAAGCTACCTGAAATCTCTAGCAGGAAAGTTCAGAAACGGTGAAGACACCGCGTTTATGGAAATTGTAAAATAATTCCCTTGTCTGTATAATAGGAGTAGCGCACAATTCAAGGATAAAAACTTAAAATTGAATTCGTGGAAGAAGATCGCTGTTTTGCATACCACCGAAGGCAGTCATGAAACAGAAGTTCTTTATACTTGCAAACAAAGATATGAGAGTATTCGCACTGCCTTTTCTCGTTATTTAAAAAATACAAACTGCCTTCGGGTTCAGGGAGTGTCGTTGTTCGTGTAAAATCATCCGTCTGTTTAAGGCCGCCATCTTTAAAGTTTAAACTTTGGCACGAATCACGACAAGTGTGAACCTGACTGTCGTAAGAATCGCCGACGATCGGGGATAGACTGTCCCCGATTCTTACGATTCTTACGACAAGTGAGAACTATATAGGCTTATATTATACGGACTGTGCGTTGCCCAATGAGAACACAGGATATTTACAAAGCCATATAATATAATAATTGTTGAGATGAAGGTAAAAACATAGCAGGGCGGAAGTAATTCTCGCCAACAAACATTGTTTATCATACATGCTTACCTCGACTACTAATTGTGTTCATATTCTTTGTTTGCTTCGCACCAAGATCATTGCGGTCAACACAAGATGTTGTTAAAATCAGAAATCGCAGAATCAAATATTTTGGGTCACAAAACGGTGTAATATCCCCTCGTCTACTCCCCAAACAATTAGTTTGTTTTTTAAAAAAAAAAATTCCTTTAAATTGTAGTATGAATTTCCGAGGCGCGTCTCTTGTCTTTGACGAGTAAAATCGTCTGGCATTAGACAGAGTAAAGAGATAAATTAAGTTGTCCCACAACAACTCGCTGGAAGGTCTTAAATTTACGCATTATATGACTGCTGTATGGAAGTATAGGATAAATACCGAGAACGGAGGCTTTAAGCCAGATAGATCCCGAAGGCCCGAGGGATTTATCTGGCTTAAAGCCGACGTAATCCGACTTAAAACACGATTGAAGAAGGTTTTCTAAAAGATAGCATTTACCGAGTGTCGAAGGACATTGTTATGTCAAATGTTAACGGGATTTTATGAAATAATAGGACTCCAAAGCAACCTTTGAATAATAGTTTATTAAACAACTTGATAAGTACGTAAAGGTTCATTGAACACATACACAGACTTCTACAAGCTTGTTTGAATAATTAGTATGAATAATTAGTACCAGATCTATCATTACAGCATTGGGCATGCGTATTCATGCAGTATCAATCCCACATTTTATGCTCAACGTTCAGCGTAATAAATTGCTGACTCAACCAACAGATTTTGATGATTTTCATTGGTTTGCCTTCCTCTCGTAAACTACGTGGAGCGAAAAGCAAACCCTTGCTCTCCTTCCCGTATGTGGGCGCTACCGGCGTTACCATACGAGATAGTTGTAGCAGGCATCCTATGAATTTATAATGCGGGATTTATGGGATATAAATCCCGCAAAAAAAACCCAAAGAAAACCGACTTGATCGTGTTTTAAGTGATAGTTAAAATATGAGCGGCCGATCTTTATGGGGCATTTACAATGGCGAGCCGAAAACTAAGTGTAAATGATGAACACTTTGTTTAAGAGTCGTAGGAAAGGTTAGATAAGATCATTTACAGTCGGAAAAAGCTCAATTTGGGGCACTAGTGCCTATTAACTTTGATAAAACCTTGATGTTTTATTAATCAATGTTTTATCCGTAGTTATCAAATTCATTAATAATTCATGAAGAAAATTCAAAAGAAATGAATGTTTAATCAGCATCTTTAACTACGGATAAAACATTGATTAATAAAACATCAATGTTTTATCAAAGTTAGTAGGTACTAGTGGCTCAAATTCAGCTTTTTCTGAGTTAAAATGAACTTATCTAACCTTTCCTACGACTCTTAAACCAAGTGTTCATCATTTACACTTAGAATTTGATAAGTAAGTTAAAACATTCGCGTCCGATCTTTATGGGCATCTACAATGGCTCGCCTTCGGCTCGCCATTGTAAATGCCCATAAAGATCGGCCGCTCATATTTTAACTATCACTTAAAGATGCTGATTAAACATTCATTTCTTTTGAATTTTCTTCATGAATTATTAATGAATTTGATAAATACATATAACCCATCGACCAAAAACGGTCCTATTATTTTACTCTGCCTAACACCAGATGATGTTACTCGGCAAAGAGAGAGCCCTCAGGCAGCCTAGACAGCTTAAGTTGGCCAAAAACAGCATCTTTATTGTTTTACTCTGTCTAATGCTAGATTGTTTTACTCTGTCTAATGCTAGAAGATTCTACTCGTCAGACGGTCAGAGGACTGAGAACCGTCAGACATCCTGTTGGGCCGCAACAACGACGTCAACGAGTTAACAAGTGATTAACCCATTCCTGTTTGAACCAGCCAAAAACAATCCCTTTATTGTTATACTCTAATGCCAGACGATTTTATTTTTCAAAGAGAGAACCTTCAGACATTCTATAGGCAGCAATGATGGGTTGACGTACTAACAGATATTGTTTTGGAATTATACATGTACAGAGTATTATTTTTTAGGTATTAATATTAGTTAATTAATAAAAGGTTTTTGTACTCCAACCAAATTTTAATCTATGATTTTCATAGCGCAAAGCCTTTTCTTTCTTCGTTCCTCCCACGTGTGTAAATATTAGCGTCTAGCTCTCTTACCTGAACAAATCTTGTCCTTTTTATCACACGTGAAATACATCACGGCAAAAACCGTGGACAAGATGGCAAAAAATGCTACCGCAAACATCAACGCCACATTCAATTTTGAGTATACGTTTCGACAACATCTGTTGTTGTTTTGCGACACATGAGGAGGAGGTGGTAGAGCCGGCGGTTGTGGATCAGCGACACAATAGTAAACTGTGTTTATGTCTTCCAGTTGGTCTCCCATCTTTCAACAACTGGATACGGGAAGGCTGTTGAGGCGTCTGTGAGGTTAAAGAGTTGCGTGAATTAATGAAAATGCTAATGTAGTGTCAATTGTTACTTGTCAGAATAGGACAATATTTTTAAATAAACGAGTTCTACGTATAGGCAGTATTTTAGGCCATGTCCACACTATATGCGTTTTCATAGCATTTTTATATTGTTCTCAGTCCTCCAGGGGAGCAGAAAACAATGGTCTCATTACCTGAAACGCTAGGAAAACGTATACGTGTGGATTGAAAGTGAAAAGCTGGTAACCGTTTCGAGCTCCCGAAATCATCAGAATGAAATGTAAAACTCATATTTCACTGTGATGAAGGGCTCCGCGTTCGAAACGTCAGTACTTCGTTTATCAAAACTGTTCTCGGTGGTTTACCCCCTTTTTACTTTGATCTATCTAAACCGGCTACCAACACAGCACGGCTCTCCTTTAGAGCCACGACGGAGAGATTTCTAGAAATTTTCGAATGAAACAGGCCCTGACAATCATAATTCAGTAAATGTGTTACCACCTTTCCACTTTGCCTCAATTTAAATAAATTATTAATAAGGTATTGATACGGAGTATGTAGAGTTCAAAGACGACAATGAATAACCCGTTTTTTAAATCTTTAACAAAAGTGTAAACGATTTTCGAATACTTCTTTTAATATATTGAATTACACTTTTGTTGAAACAAGTAATTTTTACGGAGCTATAGCTTGGAGCATACGTGAGACACTTGTTATCAACCCCCTCACTTAAGAATGATCTAGGCGTAAATATATCATATATGCACATTGAAAAAAGTTTTATTTCACTTGACTAAGACAAAATGGACAAGTTGTGGTGTCCTTACACGAGTCTTCTAAAATTACATTGTTGACTTTACAATTGAACGTTCTAAAATTAATGTTCATCGAGTAGACCAAACACAATTAATGTTCATTATATCATCATTGAGGAATTGAGTTGATAAGACATAAACGTTCATGCACGTCTTTCCATGGTTATCGCTTTCGGTGTAGTCATACAGCTCTTCTGAGTACCAGCTTCTGATTTCGCCTTTTTTGAGGTACTTGGGATTACCAAAGTCGGTTAAGACGAGCTCGGGTGTTTGTACCCTGGAGGTTTGTACCATCCCTTGTGGCGGTTCTCCATCTTAAACAATCTTGGAGATGGATAAAGGACTTGGTTATTGACATCTGTAACGGTCATATTGATGGAACCATTTGAACGTGCCGACTTTCCAGCTTCCTAACATCCCCAGTTTGAGCGAGCTGTGCTGTGGCATCCCACAAAACCCCTTTTGTGAACCAGTTTCATCGACATCAATGAAGTGCGATTGCCCACTATATGTGAGCTGCAAGTATACTTGCAACCAATATATTAGTTGTCTTTCTCTCCAACACTTATTAACCTAGAACGAGGTCTGTTAATAAATCGTTTATTACATGGCTATTTTAAGGTGGCTCCCTACGGTAATTTCAATAGGGGACTGGTGACTAGAAATAGTATCGCTACGCATGCGTAAATAGCGATCTTGTCGTTTCGAAATTCTATGACCGCGTCGACATAGATGTTAGACTTGTAGACGTTTTCTTCGGTGAATTTGGCTAAAATTTTGTAAATAAGTAGCTTATAAAAAGTTCTAAAGTATATATAATTTTAAAAAAATTTCATAAGACAGAACTTTTTTAAATTTTTATAGCGAAAAATCTGTCCATACAACCCTCTGATTTTCTGCATGGATATTCTCCACAACAGTATCTATCATCTCGGCAATTTTTAAAAAATTTCACCGAAGCAAACTGAAGACATGCCGCTTCAATTATGCAATATTTGAAAATATACCAAAGTTCCAACGTCATTATTACCATGGTAACAGCAAATAATTGAACTTTTTGATATATATTTTATATCTGCGATAGTTCTGCTATAGTAAGATCTACTTAGTATTTATCTAACAAATTTTTAAACTTGCGAATAACATTAGATAATGAGCGTATGAAATAGCGCGTATTTATTGAAACTATAGGGAGCCACCTTAAGTTTTTTGATAGTTTTTGTATCAAAATGAGTGAGAAAATGTTAGAAATTCACGCCAGCTTGTATTTCTCTTTATTTCAAAATCAATCTTGTATTTTCTCTTTTTGTATCCTAAATTTATCACCCAAATTTTCCCCAAAAGTTGCCTGCCTGTGAATATACTAATCAACTAGTTATTAACGTCTCTGTAATGCTATTTCCGAAAAAAGCTTAGTGGCAAATTTAACCACCAGTTGCTTTCCACGATTCGTTGTCCAGTTTTTGCCATTCCGCCACTTAGCCTAAAAAAACAACAAAAAGCAACAATTCTTAACCATTTTATTAATAGACGAGTTCAAGGTTACGGACGCCATATTGAAAAGGGGGGCAAAGAGTCTGGGGCGAGCGCGGTCAAAGGGGGCAAACGCCTTATATTTTCATATGTAAACTTCACGATTTTTGATGAGTGGGTGAATGGTTTACGCTTGTTTTGAACGATTTCGGGTCCGTATCGTTTTGTAATTTCTGTAATACTTCAAGGACACGTAGGGAAGGCTTTGTATGTTATTTTGGAAGGCTTGGAGGATTCTAAAAGAAATCGCGATGGTTTGTTGAGGAATTGTATGCGAGCACTTCACTGATTTGGTCATGAAAATATTATTCTAGACTCTCTAGGTTCAGTTCACGTCCTTAAAAGTGCAATCTATCACTAACATTTAGAATACCTGCTCGTAAATTGGCTTGTTCATCGCTCCTCGCTCTGTATCAATAGGCGCGTGTACATACAATTCCTCAACAAACCATCGCGATTTCTTTTAGAATCCTCCAAGCCTTCCAAAATAACATACAAATCTTTTTCTATGTTTCCTTGAAGTATTACAAAAATTACAAAACGATACGGACCCGAAATCGTTCAAAACAAGCGTAAACCATTCACCCACTGATCAACAATCGTGAAGTTTACTTATGAAAATATATGGCGTTTGCCCGGTAGAAGTTAGATGGGATGACTCTCTGGGACCTTTTCCGAAGGCTGCGCCAATTGACGTATTGAACCTTACTGCGCATCCCACAACCTTTGGAAATGGCTGTGGACCATATATTGAGGATTTTATTTGGGGTGGTCGGAGGGGACGGGGAGTACAGAAAAGCCATCGCTTTTCAGGTTAGGGTTAGGGGTTCATTTAGGGGGACTACTGGTTAGGGTTAGGGGGGTGTTGGGTTTTGGTTTCATTAAAAACCATACTTTACAAGGCTACATCTTCGGAAAAGGTCCCACAGAGTCATCCCATCTAACCTCTTCCCGTTTGCCCCCTTTGACCGAGCTCGCCCCAGACTCTTTGCCCCCTTTTCAATATGGCGTCCGTAACCTTGAACTCGTCTATTAGTAACCTAGTTTAGTACGTTACAGTTATAGTTTAAAGTATTATTGCATGTTGATTTATCATATAACTTACTTTTAACTGACATTTTTAATATTGTGATCTTAAACATTGTAATATTTAATTTTAACTATAGGAGGGCCACAAGTTTATTAGCTTTGCTATTTAGTGTTACCCCTCATGAAATAAAGACTTAACTAACAATCAAAAACAATCAAAACTGAAAAGAGCCAATCGTGTTCCACAACGGATTTTGATGGATGGCATTTTCCAATCTCGTGCCCATTTTCCAACGTCGTGCCCCATGGGGAAAGCCATTCTAGACGTTCAAATTTTGAATATTTTTCAGGGGGGAGAATACCCCCACCCCACTCAACCCCCCTTGGGGCCTTAGCCGCTCTATTGGGATGTTCCTGGCGCCACCCATGCACACGAATGATTTAATCTAATCAACTCACATCTCGTTCTCTGAAGCTCGCAAATGAAATGAAATTGCCGTCCATTGCAAGGTAAATTATTCCATCCAAATCCACCAGTAGATGTCCTCGTCCAGTAACTTCCACAATGTTCTGTCTTGGGATTGTTTGGTTCTCCTGGACGCCAGTTTGTGTAAGCTACCTTAGACCCATAAACAGTGTAGAATTCATTATCGACGCAACTTCTTGAGATACCAATCCAGGGATCAGAAAGTTTGCGTCGGTTTACTTCGTTCCAGATTGCTGTGTCTTCGGTGACGTTCATTGGAACGACCAGGTCACCACCATGTTTTAGACAACCAGCTCTTGCTTCTGGCCAGGTGGTTTTAGTTGTGCTGAAAAAGTAGCATGAAGAACTAAGCGAAGTCCAGCCATACGGACAGTGGATACCTGCAAGGAAAAAAGCTGGAGTTAAATAGAAGCCCATTTTTGGTACAATTATAGAATACCATGCACCTGTCTATGTACTTTCGTGATTTCCATATTATTGCAGTGGCCTGACCACGTAGCCGCTAAGTGGCTCTGGGTGTTAGAGCCGTTAAGCCGCATTTCCATATTGCAAATCACCCAGCCTAGTCCTAAGCTCTTTCTCTCTCTCTTCGCTATTTCAATATTTGCTAGCATGGGCGTCACACCTACGTACCAATCTCATAGATGTGCTAGTGGTAGACAAATGAATTAACAGACAAACAAACTCTATATAATAAATCGTTTATTACATGACTATTTCAATATTTTCGATACTTATTCTATCAAAATGAGTGTGAAAATCTTAGAAATTCACGCCAGCAAAATCAACATCCACGACAGCGGTCCGGATACGGAAAATGACGCGCATAACACAGAATATTTACAAAGCCATATAATAATTTTTGGGATATGTTCCTGACAGACAAACAAACAAACGAAGGTAAAACATAACATGGCGGAAGTAATTATTGCCAACAAACATTGTTTATTCTACATGCTTACAATTAAATTTTTGCTCCGTTGTGTTGCCTTTTTCAACGTTGCTGCCGTTTGCTGTTGTTAAAATCAGAAATGCCAGAGTCAACACCAGATGATTTTTCTCGTTAAAGAGAGAACCTTCATACGTCCTAGGCAGCAATGGGATAACAACCCATGCATTCCTGCTTAAGTTGGCCAAAAACAGTCTCTATTGTTTTACTCTGTCTAACACCTGACTATTTTACTCTGTCTAACACCAGACTATTTTACTCTGTCTAACACCAGACTATTTTACTCTGTCTAACACCAGACTATTTTACTCTGTCTAACACCAGACTATTTTACTCTGTCTAACACCAGACTATTTTACTCTGTCTAACACCAGACTATTTTACTCTGTCTAACACCAGACTATTTTACTCTGTCTAACACCAGACTATTTTACTCTGTCTAACACCAGACTATTTTACTCTGTCTAGCACCAGACTATTTTACTCTGTCTAACACCAGACTATTTTTCTCTGTCTAACACCAGACTATTTTACTCTGTCTAACACCAGACTATTTTACTCTGTCTAACACCAGACTATTTTACTCTGTCTAACACCAGACTATTTTACTCTGTCTAACACCAGACTATTCTACTCTGTCTAACACCAGACTATTCTACTCTGTCTAACACCAGACTATTTTACTCTGTCTAACACCAGACTATTTTACTCTGTCTAACACCAGACTATTTTACTCTGTCTAACACCAGACTATTTTACTCTGTCTAACTCCAGACTATTTTACTCTGTCTAACACCAGACTATTTTACTCTGTCTAACACCAGACTATTTTACTCTGTCTAACACCAGACTATTTTACTCTGTCTGACACCAGACTATTTTACTCTGTCTAACGCCAGACTATTTTACTCTGTCTAATGCCAGACTATTTTACTCTGTCTAACACCAGACTATTTTACTCTGTCTAACACCAGACTATTTAACTTTGTCTAACACCAGACTATTTTACTCTGTCTAACACCAGACTATTTTATTCTGTCTAACACCAGACTATTTTACTCTGTCAAATGCCAGACTATTTTACTCTGTCTAACACCAGACTATTTTACTCTGTCTAACACCAGACTATTTTACTCTGTCAAATGCCAGACTATTTGTTATTCTGTCTAACTCCAGACTATTTTACTCTGTCAAATGCCAGACTATTTGTTATTCTGTCTAACTCCAGACTATTTTACTCTGTCAAATGCCAGACTATTTTACTCTGTCAAATGCCAGACTATTTGTTATTCTGTCTAACACGGAACACCAGACTATATCTTATTCTGTCTAACACCAGACTATTTTACTCTGTCTAACACCAGACTATTTTACTCTGTCTAACACCAGACTATTTTACTCTGTCTAACACCAGACTATTTAATTCTGTCTAACACCAGACTATTTCACTCTGTCTGACTCCAGACTATTTTACTCTGTCTAACACCAGACTATTTTACTCTGTCTAACATCAGACTATTTTATTCTGTCTAACACCAGACTATTTTACTCTGTCTACACCAGACTATTTTACTCTGTCTAACACCAGACTATTTTACTCTGTCCAACACCAGACTATTTTACTCTGTCTAACACCAGACTATTTTACTAATTATTGCCAACAAACATATAGTTTATTATACATGCTTACCTGAACTACAATTACATTTTTGCTCTATTGTGCCGTTCATACTCTTGCATTTTTCAACATTGCCGACGTTCCTGTTGTTTGCTGTTGTTAAATTCAGAAATGCCAGAGTCACATATTTTAAGTTACAACACGGTTTATATCCCCTCCCCAAAACATTAGCTTTTTTCTAAAAATAAGTTTTTTAAGTTTGCCGTATGACTTTCCGAGACGCCTCTCCCTATATTGACGATATTGTTTTACTCTGTCTAACACCACATGATTTTTCTCGTCAAAGAGAAAACCCTCACACAGCCTATAGGCAGCAATGGGATATAAACAACCCATTCCTGCTTGAGTTGGCCAAAAACAGCCTCTGTTGTTTTACTCTGTCTAAGACCAGACTATTTTACTCTGTCTATAACACCAGACTATTTAACCCTGTCTAACACCAGACTATTTTACTCTGTCTAACACCAGACTATTTTATTCTGTCTAACACCAGACTATTTTACTCTGTCTAACACCAGACTATTTTACTCTGTCTAACACCAGACTATTTTACTCTGTCTAACACCAGACTATTTAACTCTGTCTAACACCAGACTATTTTACTCTGTCTAACACCAGACTATTTTACTCTGTCTAACACCAGACTATTTCACTCTGTCTAACACCAGACTATTTTACTCTGTCTAACGCCAGACTATTTTACTCTGTCTAACACGAGACTATTTTACTTTGTCTAACACCAGACTACTTTACTCTGTCTAACGCCAGACTATTTTACTCTGTCTAACACGAGACTATTTTACTTTGTCTAACACCAGACTATTTTACTTTGTCTAACACCAGACTATTTTACTCTGTCTAGCACCAGACTATTTTATTTTGTCTAACACCAGACTATTTTACTCTGTCTAACGCCAGACTATTTTACTCTGTCTAACGCCAGACTATTTTACTTTGTCTAACACCAGACTATTTTATTCTGTCTAACACCAGACTATTTTACTCTGTCTAACACCAGACTATTTTACCCTGTCTAACACCAGACTATTTTACTCTGTCTAACGCCAGACTATTTTACTCTGTCTAACACGAGACTATTTTACTTTGTCTAACACCAGACTATTTTACTCTGTCTAGCACCAGACTATTTTATTTTGTCTAACACCAGACTATTTTACTCTGTCTAACGCCAGACTATTTTACTTTGTCTAACACCAGACTATTTTATTCTGTCTAACACCAGACTATTTTACTCTGTCTAACACCAGACTATTTTACCCTGTCTAACACCAGACTATTTTACTCTGTCTAATGCCAGACTATTTTTTTATTCTGTCTAACACTAGACTATATTTTATTCTGTCTAACACCAGACTATTTTACTCTGTCTAACACCAGACCATATCTAACACGAGACTATTTTATTCTGTCTAACATCAGACTATTTTACTCTGTCTGACTCCAGACTATTTTACTCTGTCTAACACCAGACTATTTTACCCTGTCTAACACCAGACTATTTTATTCTGTCTAACACCAGACTATTTTACTCTGTCTAATGCCAGACTATTTTACTCTGTCTAACACCAGACTATTTTACTCTGTCTAACACCCGACCATGTCTAACACCAGACTATTTTATTCTGTCTAACACCAGACTATTTTACTCTGTCAAATGCCAGACTATTTTACTCTGTCTAACACCAGACTATTTTACTCTGTCAAATGCCAGACTATTTTATTCTGTCTAACACCAGACTATTTTATTCTGTCTAACACCAGACTATTTTATTCTGTCTAACACCAGACTATTTTATTCTGTCTAACATCAGACTATTTTACTCTGTCAAATGCCAGACTATTTGTTATTCTGTCTAACACGGAACACCAGACTATATCTTATTCTGTCTAACACCAGACTATTTTACTAATTATTGCCAACAAACATATATTTTATTATACATGCTTACCTGTACTACAATTGCATTTTTGCTCTATTGTGCCGTTCATACTCTTGCATTTTTCAACATTGCCGACGTTGCTGTTGTTTGCTGTTGTTAAATTCAGAAATGCCAGAGTCAAATATTTTGAGCCACATATTTTAAGTTACAACACGGTTTATATCCCCTCCCCAAAACATTAGCTTTTTTCTAAAAATAAGTTTTTTAAGTTTGCCGTATGACTTTCCGAGACGCCTCTCCCTATATTGACGATATTGTTTTACTCTGTCTAACACCACATGATTTTTCTCGTCAAAGAGAAAACCCTCACACAGCCTATAGGCAGCAATGGGAAATAAACAACCCATTCCTGCTTGAGTTGGCCAAAAACAGCCTGTGTTGTTTTACTCTCTCTAAAACCAGACTATTTTACTGCCTAACACCAGACTATTTAACCCTGTCTAACACCAGACTATTTTACTCTGTCTAACACCAGACTATTTAACTCTGTCTAACACCCGACTATTTTATTCTGTCTAACACCAGACTATTTTACTCTGTCTAATGCCAGACTATTTTTTATTCTGTCTAACACCAGACTATATTTTATTCTGTGTAACACCAGACTATTTTACTCTGTCTAACACCAGACTATTTTACTCTGTCTAACACCAGACTATTTTACTCTGTGTAACGCCAGACTATTTTACTCTGTCGAATGCCAGACTATTGTACTCTGTCTAACACCAGACTATTTTACTCTGTCTAGCACCAGACTATTTTACTCTGTCTAACATCAGACTATTTTACTCTGTCTAACACCAGACTATTTTACTCTGTCTAACACCAGACTATTTTACTCTGTCTAGCACCAGACTATTTTACTCTGTCTAACACCAGACTATTTTACTCTGTCTAACACCAGACTACTTTACTCTGTCTAACACCAGACTATTCTATACTCTGTCTAACACCAGACTATTTTACTCTGTCTAACACTAGACTACTTTACTCTGTCTAACGCTAGACTATTTTACTCGTCAAAGAAAGAACCCTCCGACATCTTATTCAACGAGTTAAGAAGTGATTAACCCATTTCTGTTTGAGCCAGCCAAAAACGACCTCGCTATATGTTATACTGTGTCTAATACCAGACTACTTTACTCGTCAAAGAAAGAACCCTCCGACATCTTATTCAACGAGTTAACAAGTGATTAACCCATTTCTGTTTGAGCCAGCCAAAAACGACCTCGCTATATGTTATACTCTGTCTAATGCCAGACGATTTTACTCGTCAAAGCCGAGAGAACCCTCAGACATGCTATAGGCAGCAATGGGTTGACGTACTAACAGATATTTTTTTGGAATTACATGTACAGAGTATTGTTTTGTAGGTATTAATATTAGTTAATTAATAAAAGGTTTTTGTTCTCCAACCAAATTTTAATCTGACTTTTATAGCGCAAAGCCTTTTCTTTCTTCTTCCTCCCATGTGTGTAAATATTAGCGTCTAGCTCTCTTACCTGAACAAGTCTTGTCCTTTTTATCACACGTGAAATACATCACGGCAAAAACCGTGGACAAGATGGCAAAAAATGCTACCGCAAACATCAACGCCACATTCAATTTTGAGTATACGTTTCGACAACATCTGTTGTTGTTTTGCGACACATGAGGAGGAGGTGGTAGAGCCGGTGGTTGTGGATCAGCGACACAATAGTAAACTGTGTTTGTGTCTTCCAGTGGGTCTCCCATCTTTCAACAACTGGATACGGGAAGGCTGTTGAGGCGTCTGTGAGGTTAAAGAGTTGCGTGAATTAATGAAAATGCTAATGTAGTATCACTTGTTACTTGTCAGAATTGGACAATGTTTTTAAATAAACGAGTACGTATAGGCAGTATTTTAGGCCATGTCCACACTATATGCGTTTTCATAGCGTTTTTATATTGTTCTCAGTCCTCCAGGGGAGCAGAAAACAATGGTCTCATTACCTGAAACGCTAGGAAAACGTATACGTGTGGATTGAAAGTGAAAAGCTGGTAACCGTTTCGAGCTCCCGAAATCATCAGAATGAAATCTAAAACTCATATTTCACTGTGATGAAGGGCTCCGCGTTCGAAACGTCAGTACTTCGTTATCAAAACTGTTCTCGGTGGTTTACCCCCTTTTTACTTTGATCTATCTAAACCGGCTACCTACACAGCACGGCTCTCCTTTAGAGCCACGACGGAGAGATTTCTAGAAATTTTCGAATGAAACAGGCCCTGACAATCATAATTCAGTAAATGTGTTACCACCTTTCCACTTTGCCTCAATTTAAATAAATTATTAATAAGGTATTGATACGGAGTATGTAGAGTTCAAAGACGACAATGAATAACCCGTTTTTTAAATCTTTAACAAAAGTGTAAACGATTTTCGAATACTTTTTTTAATATATTGAATTACACTTTTGTTGAAACAAGTAATTTTTACGGAGCTATAGCTTGGAGCATACGTGAGACACTTGTTATCAGCCCCCTCACTTAAGAATGATCTACGCGTAAATATATCTTATATGCACATTGAAAAAAGTTTTATTTCACTTGACTGTAAGACAAAATGGACAAGTTGTGGTGTCCTTACACGAGTCTTCTAAAATGACATTGTTGACTTTACAATTGAACGTTCTAAAATTAATCCTCATCGAGTAGACACAAACATAATTAATGTTCATATCATCATTGAGGAATTAAGTTGATAAGACATAAACGTTCATGCACGTCTTTCTATGGTTATCGCTTTCGGTGTAGTCATACAGATCTTCTGAGTACCAGATTCTGATTTTTTCGCCTTTTTTGAGGTACTTGGGATTACCAAAGTCGAGCTCGGGTGAGTGGGGGGTGTTGTACCCCGGATGTTTGTACCATCCCTTGTGGCGGTTCTCCATCTTAAACAATCTTGGAGATGGATAAAGGACTTGGTTATTGACATCTGTAACGGTCATATTGATGGAACCATTTGAACGTGCCGACTTTCCAGCTTCCCAACATCCCCAGTTTGAGCGAGCTGTGCTGTGGCATCCCACAAAACCCCTTTTGTGAACCAGTTTCATCGACATCGATGAAGTGCGATTGCCCACTGTATGCGAGCTGCAAGTATTGGTTGTCTTTCTCTCCAACACTTATATATTAACCTAGAACGAGGTCTGTTAATAAATCATTTATTACATGGCTATTTTAAGTTTTTTGATAGTTTTTGTATCAAAATGAGTGAGAAAATGTTAGAAATTCATGCCAGCTTGTATTTCTCTTTATTTCAAAATCAATCTTGTATTTTCTCTTTTTGTATCCTAAATTTATCACCCAAATTTTCCCCAAAAGTTGCCTGCCTGTGAATATACTAATCAACTAGTTATTAACGTCTCTGTAATGCTATTTCCGAAAAAAGCTTAGTGGCAAATTTAACCACCAGTTGCTTTCCACGATTCGTTGTCCAGTTTTTGCCATTCCGCCACTTAGCCTAAAAAAACAACAAAAAGCAAGAATTCTTAACCATTTTATTAATAGACGAGTTCAAGGTTACGGGCGCCATATTGAAAATGGGGGCAAAGAGTCTGGGGCGAGCGCGGTCAAAGGGGGCAAACGCCTTATATTTTCATATGTAAACTTCACGATTTTTGATGAGTGGGTGAATGGTTTACGCTTGTCTTGAACGATTTCGGGTCCGTATCGTTTTGTAATTTCTGTAATACTTCAAGGAAACGTAGTCTATTTTACTCTGTCTAACACCAGACTATTTACTCTGTCTAACGCCAGACTATTTTACTCTGTCTAACACCAGACTATTTTACTCTGTCTAACACCAGACTATCTTACTCTGTCTAACACCAGACTATTTTACTCTGTCTAATGCGAGACTATTTTACTCTGTCTAACGCCAGACTATTTTATTCTGTCTAACACCAGACTATTTTACTCTGTCTAATGCCAGACTATTTTACTCTGTCTAACACCAGACCATGTCTAACACCAGACTATTTTATTCTGTCTAACACCAGACTATTTTACTCTGTCTAACACCAGACTATTTTACTCTGTCTAACACCACACTATTTTACTCTGTCTAAAACCAGACTATTTTACTCTGTCTAACACCAGACTATATTACTCTGTCTAACACCAGACTATCTTACTCTGTCTAACACCAGACTATTTTACTCTGTCTAATGCGAGACTATTTTACTCTGTCTAACACCAGACTATTTTACTCTGTCTAACACCCGACCTTGTCTAACACCAGACTATTTTACTCTGTTTAATACCAGACTATATTTTACTCTGTCTAACACCAGACTATTTTACTCTGTCTAATGCCAGACTATTTTACTCTGTCTAACACCAGACCATGTCTAACACCAGACTATTTTATTCTGTCTAACACCAGACTATTTTACTCTGTCTAACACCAGACTATTTTACTCTGTCTAGCACCAGACTATTTTACTCTGTCTAACACCAGACTATTTTACTCTGTCTAGCACCAGACTATTTTACTCTGTCTAGCACCAGACTATTTTACTCTGTCTAACACCAGACTATTTTACTCTGTCTAACACCAGACCATTTTACTCTGTCTAACACCAGACTATTTTACTCTGTCTAACACCAGACTATTTTACTCTGTCTAACACCAGATTATTTTACTCTGACTAACACCAGACTATTTTACTCTGTCTAACACCAGACTATTTTACTCTAGTGTCTAACACCAGACTACTTTACTCTGTCTAGCACCAGACTATTTTACTCTAGTGTCTAACACCAGACTATTTTACTCTAGTGTCTAACACCAGACTATTTTACTCTATCTAGCACCAGACTATTTTACTCTATCTAGCACCAGACTATTTTACTCTGTCTAGCACCAGACTATTTTACTCTGTCTAACACCAGACTATTTTACTCGTCAAAGAAAGAACTCTCAGACATCTTATGCTACAACGGCTTAACAAGTGATTAACCCATTTCTGTTTGAGGCAGCCAAAAACAACCTCGCTATATGTTATACTCCGTCTAATGCCAGACGATTTTACTTTGTCTAACACCAGACTATTTTACTTTGTCTAACACCAGACTATTTTACTCGTCAAAGAAAGAACTCTCAGACATCTTATGCTACAACGAGTTAACAAGTGATTAACCCATTTCTGTTTGAGCCAGCCAAAAACGACCTCGCTATATGTTATACTCTGTCTAATGTCAGACGATTTTACTCGTCAAAGCCAAGAGAACCCTCAGACATGCTAGGCAGCAATGGGTTGACGTATTAACAGATATTTTTTTGAGTTACATATACAGAGTATTATTTTTTAGGTATTAATATTAGTTAATTAATAAAAGGTTTTTGTACTCTAACCAAATTTTGATCTATGACTTTCATAGCGCAAAGCCTTTTCTTTCTTCGTCGTGCCATGACGTATGCAAAATATTAACGTCTAGCTCTCTTACCTGAAGAAGTCTTGTCCTTTTTATCACACGTGAAATACATCACGGCAAAAACCGTGGACAAGATAGCAAAAAATGCTACCGCAAACATCAACGCCATACTCCTTTTTGAGAGTGATGTGTTTCGGCAACATCTGTTGTTTTGCGAAATAGTGGGTTGTCTTGGAAAATGCAGAGGGCTTAAACGAAAGGAAAGTGTCTCCGGAGGAAGTTGGACCCTTGGAGCTAGTGGTGGCGGTGGTCGTGGAACATCGAACACGTCACTGTAAGCTACGTTCTCTTTGTGCCTTGGAGGTGGTAGAGCCGGTGGTCGTGGAATATCGAACACGTCACTGCCGTGAGCTACGTTCTCTTTGTCTTCCATCTTTCAACAACTGTATACAGAAATGCTGTTGAGGCGTTTGTGAAGTTAAAGTGTTGCCTGCTGAAGTGATGGAGATGCTAATGTAGTGTCAATTGTTATTTGTCAGAATAAGACCGGAGCCACTGGGTTGGTCCAGGGTTGGAAATAACCACCTGTCTATACATGTCGATTCCAGGTGATTTTCACAAGCGACAGGCGCAAAAAGCCCCGTGTTTACCTGTCCCCTGCGGCAGGTCGTGTAAGCATTTAAATTAGTGATGAGAATGAAAGTAAAAAGGTGGTAAACTGCCGAGAATAGTTCAGTTTCATAACGAACTACTAACGTTTCGAGCGGAGTCCTTAAAAGAGTCGATCTATAAACTGATAACTATAGTTTTAGGGGCCGATTACATGGAGATTTTCGGCCGGGTTGAAATTTTATTTAGTTTATTTTTATTTTTATTTTATTTTAAGCTTTCATTGTACAATAACTAAAAAATATATATAAACGAAAATTACATGTACAACGAGGCAAGTTTACAACAGGTATATACCCAACAAGGTAAACTGCCAAAAACTATGAAAATACAATGATAATAAAATAATATAAAACACAGCTAGCACAATACAGCATAATAAGACACAAATGATTATAAAATAATATATTTAAACAAAAAAAACAACTTTAGTGAAAAGTAAGAAAGTTAAGAACAGCATTGACGATATCAAGAAGCCAGATTATGGGTGGACGAACATTCAGAGCAAATAGATTTCCAGGTTGAAATGTTGTCACTGTCGAAGATAGAATTCAGGGCAGACATGTATATAATGGCGGTAGAGAGCAGATCTGAAAGAAGTAACGGATGGAGGAGAACGGGTTGAAGTTGGTAGAGAGTGTTACAATATTTTTAAATAAACGAGTGGTACGTATAGGCAGTGTTTTAATCAACTTGTCTTTGACAAGTAAAATCAGATAAAGTAGTCCCACAACAGCAACCCGCAGGAAGGTCTTAAATTTACGCATTACTGATATGGCTATGCTGTATGGAAGTATACATATAACCCATCGACGAAAAATGGTCCTATTATTGTTTTACTCTGTCTAACACCAGATGCAGACTAGTTCCTAGTCCTCTTTTCTCTCGAACGTATTTTGGTGATGTCACAGAATAGGCATCGAGCGAGAGGACTAGCGGAAAATGTTCATCTTTATCTATCATGAATCCTGCTGGAGCTCGGATTCTTTAATCTTTATGAACGAGGGCACTTAAACAAACTTCTTCTTGACTAGCAGACAGCAAACGAGTAGGTTTCTTTGTTTTACATTACGTTAAAAGGTTGTTACATACGAGGCTTTATAAAGTAGTGTTCGGCGTAGGAAGTGATTGTGTTGAAACACATTTATACAAATCGAAATATGCTTTTTAACGTTTCGGCAGTAGACCAACCTTGCTATATGATGTTATAAAGAATTGTGCAGACCGACGTGAGTGTTATCTGCTTTGGTTTTCCGCCTGTATAATTTGGGGCCAGTTTTGGGGCCAGGCAAAACATTTTATTCGAGGCCTCTCACAATTCAGTCTGCCGCTCGACGTTAAAAAGAGGCCTAGGAACCAGGCTGCACCAGATGATGTTACTCGGCAAAGAGAGAGCCCTCAGGCAGCCTAGACAACTTAAGTTGGCCAAAAACAGCATCTTTATTGTTTTACTGTATCTAATGCTAGATTGTTTTACTCTGTCTAACGCCAAAAGATTCTACTCGTCAGAGGACTGAGAACCGTCAGTTATCCTAGGCCGCAACAACGAGTTAACAAGTGATTAACCCATTCCTGTTTGAGCCTGCCAAAAACAACCTTACCCCTTTATTGTTATACTCTGTCTATAATGCCAGACGATTTTATTCTTCAAAGAGAGAACCCTCAGACATCCTAGGGGCAATGGGTTGACGTACTAACAGATATTTATTGGAATTACATATACAGAGTATTATTTTTTAGGTATTAATATTAGTTAATTAATTTTGATAGTAACCAAAATTCAAAAAGGTTTTATATCGCCCATCTGATCAAAGTTATTCAAAAGCTTTTTGTACAGCTCAGAGCCCTTTCTTTCTTCGTCCTCCCACGTGTGTAAATATTAGCGTCTAGCTCTCTTACCTGAACAAGTCTTGTCCTTTTTATCAATCGTGAAATACATCACGGCAAAAACCGTGGATAAGATGGCAAAAAATGCTACCGCAAACATCAACGCCACATTCATTTTCGAGAATGCGCTTCGACAACATCTGTTGTTGTCTTGCGAAATAGTGGGTTGCCTTGGAAACTGCAGAGGGCTTCTACCAAAGGAAAGTGGCTCAGGAGGACGTTGGATCTTTTGAGGTGGTAGAGCCGGTGGTCATGGAACATCGAGCACGTCACTGTACACTACGTTCTCTTTGTCTTCCATCTTTCAACACATGTATACAGAAAGGCTGTTGAGGCGTTTGTGAGGTTTAAGCGTTGCGTGTTGAAGTGCTGAACCGATGGAAACAGGGGCACAACTAGAAAATTTCGAGGGCAGGGGTTGAACGCAAAAAAAGGGCAAAGTCTTTCAGTATTCTAAACAATTTAGGACTAGAAGCCAGTGGCGTGGGAATTTTTGAATTTTAGGTCTCTGAAACGGCATTTCCTGCATGCATTTTGAGGACGCTTTTATCGTATTTTCGGTTGCGGAAATTTTTATTTTGGTCTCGCATTATTTAAAATTTATCATAATTATATTCAGCCTCTGAGTCTCGCCAGATTTGCGGAGAATTGTATTGCGTACTACAACAGACGATTAATTATCTGTTTATCTAATGTCTAACCTAGTATTAGAGGTCTCACAAAAAAGGGCAGGGGTTAAAAAGGGCAGGGGTTGCAAGGTTTATTAATATTTAAACAGTACGGTTGAGCGATTGAACCCAAACGTTGCTATTGGATGATTGCTTCATTATACAGAAAACACAATATGTTCAGTAACCGTGAAAGTGCACAAATTTCCATAAAACTGAACAAAAACATAAAACAATGACTTTTGTTGAGCTTCCAAACCATGTTTCTATTAACTATGAAGGAATTTATATGTTATTCGAATTTTTATATCTCAAAGTCTATGAAAACAACAAAAATTAGGATTTCTAGTCTATTTCTGTATTTTTGGCATATGTGATTATATTTGTATGCAAAATGCACATAAGGGACGGAGCATAATATTTTTGAGGGGGAAGTTTAGCAAATACCAAAATTCAAGCATATAGGTTTGGCAGAGAAAAAGTAAATTGCGAAGCCAAACGGTAGAGTGTAAATAGGTCAAGAATTGTAAAAATAATTCTGGCAGAGGTTTCTGCCGCAAAATTATATAATTTATGCACAGAAAAATGCCCAAGCCCCGCCTCAAAAATAGAAATGGGCCGTCCCTAACAAGGATGGCTGAAGCAAGTTCAAGTCTCTCGTTCTGTAATGCTTATAAAACTCCTTCATAACCTATAAATTTTATTCTTCAACATGATTTCTTCCTGGCTGGCCCGGTTAACCGCTTTATATTTAAAACGCATCTTTTTTAAACATTTCGATTACATGGCAAGCGGGCTATAGCCCGGTTAACCGGGATGAAAATGTCCATGTTATCGTCTTCATCCCGGCAAACCGGGCTGAAAAACTGTTGAACTCGCTTCGATACGCGTTCGTTTACTTGACTGTGTGAATAAATAGTGCTGAAAGGAACTGAAATAGAACATCAAAACGTCGTTCGTGTATTTGGTGATTAGAGCGAAGACTTAATAAATTAATTAGTCTTCGTGAAGACGCTTAATTTCGTGGGTTATCTAAGACTATAACAATCTTTTTATTAACGATGGGCTTACAAAATAAATAATGGACAACTTAGTGCAAAAATGAAGTAAAACTAACGTTGCCCTTATGTACTTGATAATTGTGAATTTTGACCTGAAATCATCCACGCCAATTCAAAACTCATCCCGGCTTACCAGACTAGCCCGCTCCATGTAATCGTCCCCTAAATTTTCCTTTCTTATGGATGTTGTCTGATAACACTGTTTTCATTGGAGGGCTCATTACTTTTGGTCACCTGTGTATAATTGGTCAGAAAACTCCATCAAAGGTCTTTATCTGCCTCTATAGTTAGGTCGTATTTCGGCTTTTCTATTTAAAAAAATAGAGGGTTTGTGCTCTCACTTTAATTTCTCGTTCTCCTAAACTTCCACTCGTGTTTCTATAACTGTATGTAAACACGGAAAATGTTTTCTATTTCTTTTATAAAAGAACTCATTGAAAATAGCTATACGTATAACGTAAAAAATAATCATTGCATCAATGCGTAAATTCTCCTTACTGTTTAAAATGGCGTATGATGGCATATACTGAATGGTGTATATGATGCAGCTTTTATGGCGAATAATGGCGTAAACATTTTTTCCATGTTGACATGCAGTTATAGAAACACGGCTTTCAGCCAATAAAGGTCTTTAATTAGAATACATCAAACGTGTATCTTTACAATCAAATTACTCCTAAGGATTTCAATGTAGCCGTGTTGAGGCATATCAAAGGCGCTTTAAGCAGCCGCCATACGACACAGTTCAGACCACGGATCCCAGCTAAGCCCTATAGGTGTTGATTTTACGGAGGGAGGAAAACCGGAGAACCCGGCGAAAAACCCTCGCAGCACAGGAGCCGACCAACTAAACCGTCTACTCACATGAGTCCCAAGCTCGAGAACGGGGTTGTTGCCAGACGGTCACCCATCCAAGTACTAACCCTGTCTAACCGGGCTTAACTATTGGCGAGAGGCAGCGTCCAGCTAACAGCACACGCGTTTTCTAAATTATATTTTATAAAGTCATGCAGAGAAGTGCACCCCAGTCAGTTCAGACAATATATTACTTATATTGAATCCGCTGAACAAAGAACCACAAAGTTCATCTGTAAGTTTCTAAAAGAGATTACTATATCTTACTTATAGAGATCGTTTTTCCTACCTTAATGTATATAATTACGACTTAACAAACTGGCTTGACTATCTCGATCTTGTCGTCTTCTTTAAATGCAAGTTTGACATTATTCCTATCAGCTTGTCCAATTATATAACATCTGCATCTAACGGTAACTTTTGTCTATCTACACTGCTTCATTGTACAGTAATTTTCCGTCGATTTACTCACATTGTATATCTATAAGGCCCTGTTTACATGAAGCGGATTAAGTGTTCAAGTCAAATCGCACATGTTGTTTCTCCTTGTTGTGTTTACATGAAGAGGATTGAAAGTTTTCGATCTGATCGAAACAAATGGCTGACGACAAGTCAATCCACGCAGTGGAGTAGATTGACTTGAGATTCAAGCAAGGATCGACTTGGACGTCGATTTACTCATATAGTGTATATCTATATTACATATCATTTAACACTAAGGCCCTGTTTACATGAAGCGGATATATAACTATATGCAACATCTGCTAGTGATCTGCATCTAGCGGTAACTTTTGTCGATGTATACTATACTGCTTCATTGTATGTATAGTAATTTTCCGTCGATTTACTTACATAGTGTATATCTATATTACATATCATTTAACACTGAGGCCCTGTTTACATGAAGCGGATTAAGTGTTCAAGTCAAATCGCACATGTTGTTTCTCCTTGTTGCATGTGTTTACATGAAGAGGATTGAAAGTTTTCGATCTGATCGGAACGAATGGCTGACGACAAGTCAATCCACGCAGTGGAGTAGATTGACTTGAGATTCCAGCAAGGACCGACTTGAATGTCTCCAATCTGATTCACCGGCCTAAACACAGTTTGACTTGAAAATCACTTGATACTCAGGAGTGAAGTTGGTGCGTGTCGTGCTAAATGGCAGACATTGAGGGAATTAAGCACAGAAAATAGTGTTCCATAACCGAAAACAATGTTCCAAGCGGATCGGATTCTCCATGTATAAACATGTGCCCGGGTTGCATGACGTCAATCGCGTTTTTTGATCCGATTGGACTTTCTTAACAACTTTATTGGATACTTTACAATATATATGAAGATATCCAAACGGGAAGAGCGCGAATGGGACTCGAGGACCCATGCGAGGCGCTCCCCCGTAGGAATTAAAAATACATAAATATAAAAAACTAGAAATAGACCAACTATACATAAATTCGTTTGAAATTTATCGGTATCGTAGAATGAAGGATTTCAAGGCATAATATGTCCAGTTTATTTTGTTTCAGAAATTTTTTCCAGGTTATTAAAATAACCCACGAATAATAACTTAACTTTACTTTACTTTACTTTACTTTACTTTACTTTACTTTACTTTACTTTACTTTACTTTACTTTACTTTACTTTACTTTACTTTACTTTACTTTACTTTACAATTTACTTTACTTTACTTCACTTCACTTCACTTCACTTCACTTCACTTCCCTTCCCTTCCCTTCCCTTCCCTTCCCTTCCCTTCCCTTCGCTTCGCTTCGCTTCACTTCACTTTACTTTACTTTACTTTACTTTACTTTAGCTTTACTTTAGCTTTACTTTACTTTACTTTACTTTACTTTACTTTACTTTACTTTAAGTCACTTGAAGTGACTGTCGATCCGCTTCATGTAAACAGGGCCTAACACTATCTATTGTTCATTAAATTGTTATATGGAGTAGACATAGACGCGCATGCATGTCTTCCCGTGGTTGTCGCTTTCCGTGTAATCACGCAGATCTTCTCCGTACCAGATCCTTATTTTTTCTCCGTTTCTGAAGTACTTGGGATTTTGGAAGTCAGAAAGGACGAGCTCTGGTGATGTGGAGCTGTAGCCTGGCAGCCTGTACCAACCATATTTAGAAACACTAACTCTTCTTACCGAGGGATAAATGACACGATTCTTTAAATCTGTAACGACAATACCAAGGTAGATACTTTGTGCTCTTGCACCCCAGTATGAGTTAGAAGAAGGATCGTTTCCCACAGCACCATTTGTATGAACCAGTTTCACTGCTCGAATAAACACAGATGGTCCAGGGTATGGGAGCTCCAGGTATTGGTTGTCTCTCGCTCCAACACAACCATAACCAAGATATTTCCAGGAACCTAAACGATAGTAAATACTAAGAGATTATTAACCTCGAACGAGGTCTGTACAGGGAAATATCAGACTAAGGTCTTGACCAAGCCTCAGGTGAGGTTGGTACAAAAGAGACCGAAGTCTGATATTTTCCAGTACAGACCGAGTAAACGAGGTTAATAAATCGTTTATTACATGGCTATTTTAAGTTTTTTTATAGTTTTTGTATCAAAATGAGTGTGAAAATCTTAGAAATTCATGCCAACAAAATCAACATCCAGGACAGCGGTCCGGATACGGAAAAAAGACGGACAGTGGTTCGTATACTGCGTATTTTTTTACGCGGTCCGTGCGTTGACCAATGAGAACACAGGATATTACAAAGCTCTATAATAATATTTTGAGATATGTTAGTGACAGACTAACAGATAAACAAACGAAGATGAAAACAACATGACGGAAGTAATTATTGCCAACAAACATAGTTTATTATACATGCTTACCTGCATTACAATTACATTTTTGCTCCATTACATTTTTGTTCATACCCTTGCATTTTTCAACATTGCCGACGTTGCTGCTGTTTGTTGCTAAAATCAGAAATGCCAGAGTCAAATATTTTGAGTCGCATATTTTAAGTCAGAACACGGTTTATATCCCCTCCCCAAAACATTAGCCTTTTTTATCAAATGAAGTTTTTTTTAAATTTGCGGTCTTACTTTCCGAGACGCCTCTCCCTATATTGACGATATTGTTTTACTCTGTCTAACACCAGATGATTTTTCTCGTCAAAGAGAGAACGCTCAGACAGCCTAGGCAGCAATGGTGGGATAACAACCCATTCCTGCTTGAGTTGACCAAAACAGCCTCTATTGTTTTACTCTGTCTAACACCAGACTATTTTACTCTGTCTAACACCAGACTACTTTACTCTGTCTAACACCAGACTATTTTACTCTGTCTAACACCAGACTATTTTACTCTGTCTAACACTAGACTATTTTACTCTGTCTAACACCAGACTACTTTACTCTGTCTAACACCAGACTATTTTACTCTGTCTAACACCAGACTATTTTACTCTGTCTAACACTAGACTATTTTACTCTGTCTAACACCAAACTATTTTACTCTGTCTAACACCAGACTATTTTACTCTGCCTAACACCAGACTATTTTACTCTGTCTAACGCCCGATTATTTTACTCTGTCTAACACCAGACTATTTTACTCTGTCTAACACCAGATTATTTTACTCTGTCTAACACCAGACTATTTTACTCTGCCTAACACCAGACTATTTTACTCTGTCTAACGCCCGATTATTTTACTCTGTCTAACACCAGACTATTTTACTCTGTCTAACACCAGACTATTTTACTCTGTCTAACACCAGACTATTTTACTCTGTCTAACACTAGACTATTTTACTCTGTCTAACACCAGACTATTTTACTCTGTCTAACACCAGACTATTTTACTCTGCCTAACACCAGACTATTTTACTCTGTCTAACGCCCGATTATTTTACTCTGTCTAACACCAGACTATTTTACTCTGTCTAACACCAGACTATTTTACTCTGTCTAACACCAGACTATTTTACTCTGTCTAACACCAGACTATTTTACTCTGTCTAACACCAGACTATTTTACTCTGTCTAACGCCCGATTATTTTACTCTGTCTAACACCAGACTATGTTATACTCTGTCTAACACCAGACTATTTTACTCTGTCTAACACCAGACTATTTTACTCTGTCTAACACCAGACTATTTTACTCGTCAAAGAAAGAACTCTCAGACATCTTATGCAAAAACGAGTTAACAAGTGATTAACCCATTTCTGTTTGAGCCAGCCAAAAACGACCTCGCTATATGTTATACTCTGTCTAATGCCAGACGATTTTACTCGTCAAAGCCAAGAGAACCCTCAGACATGCTAGGCAGCAATGGGTTGACGTACTAACAGATATTTTTTTGGAATTACATATACAGAGTATTATTTTTTAGGTATTAATATTAGTTAATTAATAAAACGTTTTTGTACTCTAACCAAATTTTGATCTATGACTTTCATAGCGCAAAGCCTTTTCTTCTTCCTCCCATGCACGTGTGTAAATATTAACGTCTAGCTCTCTTACCTGAACAAGTCTTGTCCTTTTTATCACACATGGAATACATCACGGCAAAAACCGTGGACAAGATGGCAAAAAATGCTACCGCAAACATCAACGCCATACTCCTTTTTGAAAGTGATGCGTTTCGGCAACATCTGTTGTTGTGTTGCGAAATAGTGGGTTGTCTTGGAGGGCTTAAACGAAAGGAAAGTGTCTCCGGAGGAAGTTGCACCGTTGGAGGTAGTTGTGGCGGTGGTCGTGGAACATCGAGCACGTCACTGTAAGCTACGTTCTCTTTGTGCATTGGAGGTGGTAGAGCCGGTGGTCGTGGATGATCGAGCACGTCACAATAAACTACGTTCTCTTTGTCTTCCATCTTTCAACAACTGCATACAGAAAGGCTGTTGAGGCGTTTGTGAAGTTAAAGTGTTGCGTGCTGAAGTGTTGAACTGATGGAAATGCTAATGTATAGTGTCAATTGTTATTTGTCAGAATAAGACAGGAGCCACTGGGTTGGGCCAGGGGGGGACGCTTCCCCCCTAATGTTGGAAAGTGTCGGAAAAGTAGAAACGTGGTTTTGTCGGAATTTTGGACATGGCAAACAAAAGACGCAAAAAAAAACAATGATGTTCTTTTTATTGAATATTTTGCAGTTAAATATTATTTTGACTAATACAACCATAATTCATTGGAAAACAGTGCAACTTACAGTGCCTATAGTAGCGCTTTATATTCTGCATGCGGGTTCTTTCATTTGTTAGTTAGTTTGTTCGTTTGTGTTCGTGCAGAGTGAATAGGCACACACATCACCGCTCTGTAGGACAAGGTCTGATATCTATGCTAGGCGTAAACTCACGCGCTAAATTTTTTGGCTTGCGAGTTGTGAATTTCCATAATCAAATTTCTATGCAGGTCATTAAAAAAGCGTACCGTTTTTTCGGATCTCTCAGCAACCAATCAACGTGCGCCATTTGGCATGACCTGAAACAAGCTGTATAATTAAAAAGTGTCACGAACGCGAATAATATTGTACTTTTCCAGAATATGGAATATTAATATAAACTGAATTACCTATATGCGAAGCTATATAAACAAGAAGAGCAATTAATAAACGTTTCCCAGTTTGTTTGTTTGTTTGGCGGTAATTTTGTATTTTTGTTTTATTTACAAGCTTCAAGTACTACAAATGACAGGGACCCAAGTAATATGGAAGCCCCCAAAGTTTGTTGCTTCAATACGAGAATCTCCGTCGAAAGGTATAACAAATGCTTTGCAATACTATCAATTTGATATTGACTAATTGCTTACTGAAAAAACACAACGGAATAATTGTCCAGAAGAAGTCTAGCGTTGGTCTTTTTACGGTCCGCCGTTCTTGAAAGCTCAAAGTCGCTATTTTGATCAAGCTAGTTTAAATGTATAGTATACATGACAATATATGCATATACATGGTGTGATCGATCAGCAATTTGTTTTAAAATGATCTCATGTAAAATTGTCGCTTTTTCCGGAAGCCGCCATTTTGACAAAGCTAGTTTGAATGCCCTAATACATGACACTCGTGGTGTGACTAATCAGCACCTGTTTCAAAATTATCATATCTTTCCAAGATTACCGCTTTCTTCGGAAGACGCCATTTTGACAAAGCTATATAGTTTGAATGCCCTAATACATGACACTCGTTGTGTGACTAATCAGCACCTGTTTAAAAATGATCCCTTGCAAGATTACCGCTTTCTTCGGAAGACGCCAGTTTGACAAAGCTATATAGTTTGAATGCCCTAATACATGACACTCGTGGTGTGATTAATCAGCAATTTGTTTCAAAATGATCCCTTGCAAGATTACCGCTTTCTTCGGAAGCCGCCATTTTGACAAAGCTATATAGTTTGAATGCCCTAATACATGACGCTCGTGGTGTGACTAATCAGCACCTGTTTCAAAATTATCATATCTTTGCAAGATTACCGCTTTCTTCGGAAGACGCCATTTTCACAAAGTTAGTTGGAATGTACTATATGCACGACATCTATAATATTGATTGCATGGTCACCAACTCGTTTTTCCATCTTGTTCGTAATCTTTGGTAATTTAAAAAAACTAACTTTATTTGTACTGGATAATCCTAACTGTTATATCGAAACACTAAACTGGTCTTCTTAGAGGTGCAATAAAGGCCAAACGATGAGTTTTAAGTTTGTTTGTTTTGGCGGAATTTTGCATTTGCGTTCTATTTACAAGCTTTAAATTTAAAGGGCATATGACTCGAAAATTAAGTTTGTCTTATTGAAAAGAACATTTAAAATGTTAAAATAACATATTTTGCAGTTTTTGGTTTCCTTGCTTCGTTTTTGAGATATTCCAGTTTGTTTGATATGCAAATGACACAACTTTCTACGTCACATGTGCATAATGAGTATTATGAGTTACCGAGAAAAGCTTACATATCTTTGCAATTGTGAAACGAAATCACTTGGAATTCTACAAGTTTGGTGGTGTGGATAGAAACACGCACATGCTTCCTTTGAGTTAAGCCCATGTTTTCATAATATCAAAGATATGTAACCTTTTCTGATAACTCATTATGCACATGTGACGTAAAAAGTTGTGTCATTTGCATATCAAACAAGCTGGAATATCTCAAAAACGAAGCAAGGAAACCAAAAACTGCAAAAGATGTTATTTTATCATTTTAAATGTTCTTTTCAATAAGACAAACTTAATTTTCGAGTCATATGCCCTTTAAGTGCTACAAGTGACAGAGACCCATGCAAGTAATATGAAAGCCCTCAAAGTTTGCTGGCTTCGTTGCGAGACAGCCCAAGATCGTTAAAAGGTATATAACAGAGCGTCTGAAATAATCTTCAATACTATCAATTTGGTATTGACTTGCCCACTGTAAAAACACAAGGGAAATATGGTCTGGAAGAAGTCTAGCGTTGGTCTTTTGCTGTTGCTGGGTCTGTGCGCTTGTTTGGCTCTGCCAATAATGAAGGAAGCAAACCGTGGTCCAAAACTGAGAAGAAGATGGATGAAAAAGAACATTGAGCCAGTGGAATTCTTGAATAAGATCAAAGAGTATCAAGACTATCTGCCTGACGTTTGCCAGCCGGGCGATCAGCGTTATCCTTGCACAAAAGGAAAATGAAGTCTTCAAAAATTATAAAAAATACTCTTAATTCCGACTTTTGGACTAATTCGGTTGATGACCTAGTTAACGAATTTAATTCAGTAAATGTATAATATATAGATGTCCATTGATTAAAACATGTATAATTATCGGGGGAGCACGGGTGGCACGTGCTGTTAGGGCGCTGCCTCTCACCAATAGGTAAGCCCGGTTGGACGGGATTAGTACTTGGATGGGTGACCGTTTGGCAACAGCCCCGTTCTCGAGCTTGGACCATGTGAGTAGAGTTTAGTTGGTCGGCTCCTGTGCTCCGAGGGTTTTTCACCGGGTTCTCCGGTTTTCCTCCCTCCGCAAAATCAACACCATCTGGGATAGGAGTGGCGCCCACCCCTGCCTTAGGGTAGCAGGTAAAACGAAAGAGGGGCCTTCGGCTCCTCCGACTGCGGTCGACCTGTATGTATAATTCTCTTTGTGATGCAATAAACGAATCTTTGTTATTAAACACTCGAAATAATAAAGTACGTGTTTGCATAAAATAAGGATTAATGAACGCAATCAAACATTTCTTCTACACGTCAGACTTTTATTAAATTCGCATCCAAATCTCAACCAAATTCAACCAAAATTTAATGGGTTGATCCTTGGTCTATGATCAATCTTTCCACATGAAAATCTGTGCAGTACTGCAAGTCACGTTATTGTATAATTATTGATGTTTCGATTCCTGCTTGGATCATCAGTTGCTAACACTAACACTATAATGTTCATTAAATTGTTATGTGGAGTAGACATAGACGTACATGCATGTCTTCCCGTGGTTGTCAAATTCCGTGAAATCACGCAGATCTTCTCCGTACCAAATTCTTATTTTTCCTCCCTTCTTGAGGGAATTGGGATTTCGGAGGTCAGAAAGGACGAGTTCTGGTGATGTTGCTGTGTACCCTGTTAGATTGTACCAACCACCCTCGTGTACGGTAACCAGACTTCGAGAGGGATAAATGACATTATTCTTTAAATCTGTAACGATCATGGCAAGATCATGGACATATTGTGATGAACCACCCCAGTATGAATTATAAGAAGGATTGTTTCCCACAGTGCCATTTGTATGAACCAGTTTCACTGCTCGAATAAACACAGATGGTCCAGGGTATGGGAGCTCCAGGTATTGGTTGTCTTTCGCTCCAACACAACCATAACCAAGATATTTCCAGGAGCCTAAACGATAGTCAAGACTAAGAGATTATTAACCTAGAACGAGGTCTGTACAGGGAAATATCAAACTAAGGTCTTGACCGAGCCGCAGGTGAGGTTGGTACAAAAGAGACCGAAGTCTGATATTTTCCTGTACAGACGGAGTAAACGAGGTTAATAAATCGTTTATTACATGGCTATTTTAAGTTTTTTTATAGTTTTTGCATCAAAATGAGTGTGAAAATCTTAGAAATTCATGCCAACAAAATCAACATCCATGCAGGACAGTGGTCCGGATACTGCGTATTTTTTTACGCTTTCCGTGCGTTGACCAATGAGAACACAGGATATTACAAAGCTATATAATAATTTTTAAGATGTGTTACTGACAGATAAACAGATAAACAAACGAAGGTGAAAACATAACATGGTGGAAATAATTATTGCGAACAAACTGATTGTTTATCATACATGCTTACCTGGACTACCATTACATTTTCGCTCTATTGTGCCGTTCATACTCTTGCCTTTTTCAACATTGCCGACGTTGCTGCTGTTTGCTGTTGTTAAAATCAGAAATGTCAGAGTCAAATATTTTGAGTCACATATTTTAAGTTACAACACGGTTTATATCCCCTCCCCAAAACATTAGCTTTTTTATAAAAATAAGTTTTTTAAGTTTCCCGCATGACTTTCCGAGACGCCTCTCCCTATATTGACGCGCGATATTGTTTTACTCTGTCTAACACCAGATGACTTTTCTCGTCAAAGAGAAAACCCTCACAAAGCCTATAGGCAGCAATGGGATATAAACAACCCATTCCTGCTTGAATTGGCCAAAAACAGCCTCTGTTGTTTTACTCTGTCTAAAACCAGACTATTTTACTCTGTCTAACACCAGACTATTTAACTCTGTCTAACACCCGACTATTTTATTCTGTCTAACACCAGACTATTTTACTCTGTTTAATACCAGACTATTTTTTATTCTTTATTAGAAGTAATATTGGACATTTCACTCGATTACATAGGATGTTCTAGGGATTTTTGGTGAAGGAAAATTCGAGTGTAGAATATATACAAATGTATTTTAAGACCAAACCGGGACCAGTTGCGAAAAATGCAACTATACACAGGCCTTCCGGTAGGAATTGAACCCACGACCTTGCGATTCTAGTGCAATGCTCTGACCACTGAGCCACGGAGGGCGTTGCCGAGAGCTTGATCGCGAGTTCTGTATACATTAAAATGTATATATTCTACACTCGAATTTTCCTTCACCAAAAATCCCTAGAACATATTTTTTATTCTGCCTAACACCAGACTATAATTTATTCTGTCTATACACCACCCTATTTTACTCTGTCTCACGCCAGACTATTTTACTCTGTCTAACGCCAGACTATTTTACTCTGTCTAACACCAGACTATTTTATTCTGTCTAACACCAGACCATGTCTAACACCAGACTATTTTACTCTGTCTAACGCCAGACTATTTTACTCTATCTAGCACCAGACTATTTTACTCTGTATAACGCCAGACTATTTTACTCTGTCTAACGCCAGACTATTTTACTCTGTCTAACACCAGACTATTCTACTCTGTCTAACACCAGACTATTTTACTCTGTCTAACAACAGACTATTTCACTCTGTCTAACACCAGACTATTTTACTCTGTCTAACACCAGACTATTTTACTCTGTCTAACACCAGACTATTTTACTCTGTCTAACACCAGACTATTTTACTCTGTCTAACACCAGACTAGTTTACTCGTCAAAGAAAGAACTCTCCGACATCTTATGCTACAACGAGTTGACAAATGATTAACCCATTTCTGTTTGAGCCAGCCAAAAACGACCTCGCTATATGTTATATATAACATATAGCGAGGTCGTTTTTGGCTGGCTCAAACAGAAATGGGTTAATCATTTGTCAACTCGTTGTAGCATAAGATGTCGGAGAGTTCTTTCTTTGACGAGTAAACTAGTCTGGTGTTAGACAGAGTAAAATAGTCTGGTGTTAGACAGAGTAAAATAGTCTGGTGTTAGACAGAGTAAAATAGTCTGGTGTTAGACAGAGTAAAATAGTACTCTGTCTAATGTCAGACGATTTTACTTGTCAAAGCCAAGAGAACCCTCAGACATGCTAGGCAGCAATGGGTTGGCGTACTAACAGATATTTTTTTGAACTACATATACAGAGTATTATTTTTTAGGTATTAATATTAGTTAATTAATAAAAGGTTTTTGTACTCGAACCCAATTTTGATCTGACTTTTATAGCGCAAAGCCTTTTCTTTCTTCGTCGTCCCATGACGTATGCAAAATATTAACGTCTAGCTCTCTTACCTGAAGAAGTCTTGTCCTTTTTATCACACGTGAAATACATCACGGCAAAAACCGTGGACAAGATGGCAAAAAATGCTACCGCAAACATCAACGCCATACTCCTTTTTGAAAGTGATGCGTTTCGGCAACATCTGTTGTTGTTTTGCGAAATAGTGGGTTGTCTTGGAGGGCTTAAACGAAAGGAAAGTGGCTCCGGAGGAAGTTGGACCCTTGGAGGTAGTTGTGGCGGTGGTCGTGGAACATCGAGCACGTCACTGTAAGCTACGTTCTCTTTGTGCCTTGGAGGTGGTAGAGCCGGTGGTCGTGGATGATCGAGCACGTCACAATAAATTACGTTCTCTTTCTCTTCCATCTTTCAACAACTGTATACAGAAAGGCTGTTGAGGCGTTTGTGAAGTTAAAGTGTTACGTGCTGAAGTGTTGAACTGATGGAAATGCTAATGTAGTGTCAATTGTTATTTGTCAGAATAAGACCGGAGCCACTGGGTTGGGCCAGCGGGGCCATGCTCCCCCCCCCCTAATGTTGGAAAGTGTCGGAAAAGTAGAAACGTTGTGGTTTTGTTGGAATTTTGGACATGGCAAACAAAAGACGCAAAAGAAAACAATGATGTTTTTTTATTGAATATTTTGCAGTTAAATATTATTTTGACTAATACAACCATAATTCATTGGAAAACATTGCAACTTGCAGTGCCTATAGCAGCGCTTTATATTCTGCATGCGAGTTCTTTCATTTGTTACTGTTAGTTTGTTCGTGCAGAGTCAATAGGCGCACACAGCACCGCTCTGTAGGACAAGGTCTGATATCTATGCTAGGCGTAAACTCACGCGCTAAATTTTTTGGCTTGTGAGTTGTGAATTTCCATGCATGTATCCTTCTAAAGCTCTGTGATAACAGCCTTTATTTGGAATGATAATATTACTATTAAATTTATTATATGTATTTTTACCTCATTTTATGAAGATGTTTTTCTATATATATGCATGTATATTGGAAAGATTTTGTTGTTTGTCGGAAATATTGTGCTCTTGGCCACCCCTAAAATCTCAGAGCCACGACGCCCCTGGTTGGTCCAGGGTTGGAAATAACCACCTGTGTACATATATACACATCGATTCCAAGTGATTTTCTCAAACGACAGGCGCAAAAAGTATTTACCTGTCCCCTGCTGCAGGTAGCATTTAAATAAATGAGCGCTGTGTATATAGGTAGTGTCTTACATCTAGAGAATGAAAGTAAAAAGGACAGGTGGTAAACTGCCGAGAATAGTTCAGTTTATAACGAACTACTAAAGTTTCAAGCGGAGTCCTTACTCCGGAGTCTAAACTGATATATAGTTATAACTATAGTTTTAGGGGCCGATTACATGGAGATTTTCGGCCGGGCTGAAATTTTATTTAGTTTATTTTTATTTTATTTTATTTTAAGTTTCATTGTATACAAGAACTAAAAATATATATATATAAACGAAATTTACATGTACAACGAGGCAAGCAACAAGGTAAACTGCCAAAAACATTAAAAAACAATGATAATAAAATAGTATAAAACACAGCTAGCACAATACAGCACAGTAAGACATAAATGATTATAAAATAATATATCTAAACAATAGAAAAACTTTAGTGAAAGGTAAGAAAGTTAAGAACAGCATTGGCGATATGAAGAAGCCAGATTTTGGGTGGACGAACATTTAGAGCAAATAGATTTCCAGGTTGAAATGTTGTCCATGTCGAAGATAGAATTCAGGGCAGACCTGTAGTGGCGGTTTCATTGTATTATATTAATTCCTTGAAAGTTTTCATGGTGACAAATAGAAAGTTTTTGAAACGGTTGCTAATCAATCGTACGTATATATATACTTGTCAGTTAAGAAGAAGTGATACCGTCTATTATACAAGGCAAACAATAAGAAACGTGGACTCCTATAGAAAGTTTGACACCTGCATCAGTAAAGCCAAGCACCTGTGTTTTACAGTCTTCTATCGAAACACTTCTCCTGCGTGTAGGCCTCGTAACCAAGCGAAATTTTCTAAAGATTTTCTATTATTAGGGACCTTAAGATGCTAGGACGACGACGGCGGTTAAAAAGCAATTCAAATTTTAGCATTAAAAAGAAGTCACGGTTAACTGACTACTGTATTCAATACTTGAAGCTTGCTTTATAATTTTCAAAGTGTTAAAACGGTTGCAGTGTCTGTGTCAAGGCAATCTCAGCCAACAGTTCTCATCACCCCACGAGTCAACGTCGTCCTGAAGACGTCAGTGAAAATGCTCTGAGTGGCGTTGTATACAGAGCGAGGACGGTGTTCAGATTACTCTTGGGACTAGAAATTATTCATTATCTTTGTTTTGAAAGAAGAATGCTTTTGTTTAAAGGACGTCGTCCTCGAAGTTGCCGTCGTAGATCTTAAGGTCCCTACTACTAGTACCCAAAGACGGTTATGCCACAACACAAACAATAGGATAGATATTTTACAAATCCTTATTAAACTTTCGACAAATTGGTGTAGTTGGAACTAAAAAGTAGAAATACCCGACACTCCCAGATTAACCTAAACTAATATAATACTAAAGGCTTAATAAAACCGAGTGTGAGGTCTGTCCGTGTACGGAAAAGTAATTGCCTGAAATTTTCGTACAGACCGAGCGACGAAGAAACGAGGTTTATTGAAAATACCGAGAAGTCAACAATAATAAGCCATTTATTATATAGCTTTTGGTTTGTTTTCTTACTCGTTTTTTAACTCATCCTACGCGCCCTCAGATCTTGTCGTTTAGCTTGTTCTTTCGTTCCCTGTTTACACCTGCTAATTAAGCATTCATTAAGCATCCGCGCTTTTAAAGAAGTAGTTTTTATAGAAAGAAACACTAATAATTGTTCCAGGACGTACTGTTGTTCAAAATTTTCTAACAAAAATGTCTAATAATTCTCAGTTCATTTCTATTCAAATCAAATTTCTATGCAGGTCATTAAAAAAGCGTAATTCCTCCCACAGTGCCGAGAGAGCATTACCGTTTTTCGGATCTCTCAGCAACCAATCAACGTGCGCCATTTGGCATGACCTGAAACAAGCTGTATAATTAAAAAGTGTCATGAACGCGAATAATATTGTACTTTTCCAGAATATGGAATATTAATATAAACTTTTTTAACTGAATTACCTATATGCGAAGCTATATAAACAAGAAGAGCAATTAATAAACGTTTGTTTGTTTGGCGGTAATTTTGTATTTTTGTTTTATTTACAAGCTTCAAGTACTACAAATGACAGGGACCCAAGTAATACGGAAGCCCGCAAAGTTTGTTGCTTCAATACGAGAATCTCCGTCGAAAGGTATAACAGATGCTTTACAATACTATTAATTTGATATTGACTAATTGCTTACTGAAAAAACACAACGGAATAATTGTCCAAAAGAAGTCTAGCGTTGGTCTTTTTACGGTCCGCCGTTCTTGAAAGCTAAAAGTCGCTATTTTGATCAAGCTAGTTTAAATGTATAGTATACATGACAATATATGCATACATGGTGTGATCGATCAGCAATTTGTTTTTAAATGATCTTATGTAAAATTATCGCTTTTTCCGGAAGCCGCCATTTTGACAAAGCTATATAGTTTGAATGCCCTAATACATGACACTCGTGGTGTGACTAATCAGCACCTGTTTCAAAATTATCATATCCTTGCAAGATTACCGCTTTCTTCGGAAGACGCCATTTTCACAAAGTTAGTTGGAATGTACTATATGCACGACATCTATAATATTGATTGCATGGTCACCAACTCGTTTTTCCATCTTGTTCGTAATCTTTGGTAATTTAAAAAAACTAACTTTATTTGTACTGGATAATCCTAACTGTTATATCGAAATACTAAACTGGTCTTCTTAGAGGTGCAATAAAGGCCAAACGATGAGTTTTAAGTTTGTTTGTTTGGCGGAATTTTGCATTTGCGTTCTATTTACAAGCTTTAAGTGCTACAAGTGACAGACCCATGCAAGTAATATGAAAGCCCTCAAAGTTTGCTGGCTTCGTTGCGAGAGAGCCCAAGATCGTTAAAAGGTATATAACAGAGCGTCTGAAATAATCTTCACTATACTATCAATTTGGTATTGACTTGCCCACTGTAAAAACACAAGGGAAATATGGTCTGGAAGAAGTCTAGCGTTGGTCTTTTGCTGTTGCTGGGTCTGTGCGCCAGGCTCGGACTGGCCTATGTGCCATTGTGCCATGGTACATGGGCCCCTTCTGGGACACCAAAATGGGCCCCTGTCCCCTGACCATGCAGACACCCATAAAATATCAAATTGGAAGCATTGAAGCAATTACTTAATTCCGCATTAGTGAAATTAGTGATAAGGAAACTACTCAAAATAGTTTGCAACAAATCAACAGTAACACTTTGGAAGCAGTAATGATTTGTTCTGTAGAAGTTGATTTACTTAAGGCTGTTGATAACGAGGCAGTGTATCGAAAACTTTCGTCAAAGTCCTCGGAAGTGAAACAGCTTCTTATGTTCTGAAATGTTAAAAAATGTTTTGTTCTAAATGTTGAAAAGTCCTGAAATCTGTTGTATTTTGTGTAAACTGTGTGTTTTATATGACGTTTTAATGTTTTATAATCTCCGGAATTCTATAAAATCTTCCCCCAAAACGCAGGAAATGCCTTTTTTTTTACTCTAGATTTCAATCCCAATTACCCTAGAGGCTTCTCAGATTGTCCCCCTAGGCCTGGGCCCCCTCACAGCTGAAATGGCAAGGCCCCTAAATTGGGCCCAGTCCAAGCCTGTTGTGCGCTTGTTTGGCTCTACCAATAATGAATGAAGCAAACCGTGGTCCAAAACTGAGAAGAAGATGGATGAAAAAGAACATTGAGCCAGTGGAATTCTTGAATAAGATCAAAGAGTATCAAGACTATCTGCCTGACGTTTGCCAGCCGGGCGATCAACATTATCCTTGCACAAAAGGAAAAAGAAGTCTTCAAAAGTTATAAAGAAAAACTCTTAATTCCGACTTTTGGACTAATTCGGTTGATGACCTAGTTAACGAATTTAATTCAGTAAATGTGTAATATACAGATGTCCATTGATTAAAACATGTATAATTCTCGGGGGAGCAAGGGTGGCACGTGCTGTTAGGGCGCTGCCTCTCACCAATAGTTAAGCCCGGTTGGACGGGATTAGTACTTGGATGGGTGACCGTTTGGGAACAGCCCCGTTCTCGAGCTTGGACCATGTGAGTAGAGTTTAGTTGGTCTCTCGCTGTGCTCCGAGGGTTTTTCACCGGGTTCTCCGGTTTTCCTCCCTCCGCAAAATCAACACCATCTGCATGGGATAGGAGTGGCGCCCACCCCTGCCTTAGGGTAGCAGCTAAAACGAAAGAGGGGCCTTCGGCTCCTCCGACTGCGGTCGAACTGTATGTATAATTCTCTTTGTGATGCAATAAACGAATCTTTGTTATTAAACACTCGAAAAAACAAAGTACGTGTTTGCATAAAATAAGGATTAATGAACGCAATCAAACATTTCTTCTACACGTCAGACTTTTATTAAATTCGCATCCAAATCTCAACCAAATTCAACCAAAATTTAATGGGTTGATCCTTGGTCTATGATCAATCTTTCCACAAACTTTGATGAAAATCTGTGCAGTACTGCAAGTCACGTTATTGTATAATTATTGATGTTTCGATACCTGCTTGGATCATCAGTTGCTAACACTATATTGTTTATTAAATTGTTATGTGGAGTAGACATAGACGTACATGCATGTCTTCCCGTGGTTGTCCCATTCCGTGAAATCACGCAGATCTTCTCCGTACCAAATTCTTATTTTTCCTCCCTTCTTGAGGGAATTGGGATTTCGGAGGTCAGAAAGGACGAGCTCTGGTGATGTTGCTGTGTACCCTGTTAGATTGTACCAACCACCCTCGTGTACGGTAACCAGTCTTCGAGAGGGATAAATGACATTATTCTTTAAATCTGTAACGATCATGGCAAGATCATGGACATATTGTGATGAACCACCCCAGTATGAATTATAAGAAGGATTGTTTCCCACAGTGCCATTTGTATGAACCAGTTTCACTGCTCGAATAAACACAGATGGTCCAGGGTATGGGAGCTCCTGGTATTGGTTGTCTTTCGCTCCAACACAACCATAACCAAGATATTTCCAGGAGCCTAAATGATAGTAAAGACTAAGAGATTATTAACCTAGAACGAGGTCTGTACAGGGAAATATCAAACTAAGGTCTTGACCGAGCCGCAGGTGAGGTTGGTACAAAAGAGACCGAAGTCTGATATTTTCCTGTACAGACGGAGTAAACGAGGTTAATAAATCGTTTATTACATGGCTAATTTAAGTTTTTTTATAGTTTTTGCATCAAAATGAGTGTGAAAATCTTAGAAATTCATGGCAACAAAATCAACATCCATGCAGGACAGTGGTCCGGATACTGCGTATTTTTTTACGCGGTCCGTGCGTTGACCAATGAGAACACAGGATATTACAAAGCTATATAATAATTTTTGAGATATGTTAGTGACAGATAAACAGATAAACAAACGATGGTGAAAACATAACATGGCGGAAATAATTATTGCGAACAAACTGATTGTTTATCATACATGCTTACCTGAACTACCATTACATTTTTGCTCTATTGTGCCGTTCATATTGTTGCTTTTTTCAACATTGCCGACGTTGCTGCTGTTTGCTGTTGTTAAAATCAGAAATGCCAGAGTCAAATATTTTGAGTCACATAGTTTAAGTCAGAACACGGTTCATATCCCCTCCCCAAAACATTAGCCTTTTTTTTAAAAAGAAGTCTTTTTAAGTTTGCGGTATGACTTTCCGTGACGCCTCTCCCTATTGACGCTATTGTTTTACTCTGTCTAACACCAGATGATTTTTCTCGTCAACGAGAGAACCCTCAGACAGCGTAGGCAGCAATGGTGGGATAACAACCCATTCCTGCTTGAGTTGACCAAAAACAGCTTCTCTTGTTTTACTCTGTCTAACACCAGACTATTTTACTCTGTCTAACACCAGACTATTTTACTCTATCTAACACCAGACTATTTTACTCTGTCTAACACCAGACTATTTTACTTTGTCTAACGCCAGACTATTTTACTCTGTCTAGCACAAGACTATTCTACTCTGTCTAACACCAGACTATTTTACTCTGTCTAACACCAGACTATTTTACTCTGTCTAACACCAGACTATTTTACTTTGTCTAACGCCAGACTATTTTACTCTGTCTAGCACCAGACTATTTCACTCTGTCTAGCACCAGACTATTTTACTCTATCTAGCACCAGACTATTTACTCTGTCTAGCACCAGACTATTTTACTCTATCTAGCACCAGACTATTTACTCTGTCTAGCACCAGACTATTTTACTCTGTCTAGCACCAGACTATTTTACTCTATCTAGCACCAGACTATTTTACTCTATCTAGCACCAGACTATTTTACTCTGTCTAGCACCAGACTATTTTACTCTGTCTAACACCAGACTATTTTACTCTGTCTAACACCAGACTATTTTACTCGTCAAAGAAAGAACCCTCCGACATCTTATGCAACGAGTTAACAAGTGATTAACCAATTTCTGTTTGAGCCAGCCAAAAATGACCTCGCTATATGTTATACTCTGTCTAATGCCAGACGATTTTACTCGTCAAAGCCAAGAGAACCCTCAGACATGCTAGGCAGCAATGGGTTGACGTACTAACAGATATTTCTTGGAATTACATATACAGAGTATTATTTTTTAGGTATTAATATTAGTTAATTAATAAAAGGTTTTTGTACTCTAACCAAATTTTAATCTATGACTTTCATAGCGCAAAGCCTTCTCTTTCTTCTTCGTCCCATGACGTATGCAAAATATTAACGTCTAGCTCTCTTACCTGAAGAAGTCTTGTCCTTTTTGTCACACGTGAAATACATCATGGCAAAAACCGTGGACAAGATGGCAAAAAATGCTACCGCAAACATCAACGCCATACTCCTTTTTGAAAGTGATGCGTTTCGGCAACATCTGTTGTTGTTTTGCGAAATAGTGGCTTGTCTTGGAGGGCTTAAACGAAAGGAAAGTGTCTCCGGAGGAAGTTGGACCCTTGGAGGTAGTTGTGGCGGTGGTCGTGGAACATCGAGCACGTCACTGTAAGCTACGTTCTCTTTGTGCCTTGGAGGTGGTAGAGCCGGTGGTCGTGGATGATCGAGCACGTCACAATAAACTACGTTCTCTTTGTCTTCCATCTTTCAACACATGTATACAGAAAGGCTGTTGAGGCGTTTGTGAGGTTTAAACGTTGCGTGTTGAAGTGTTGAACCGATGGAAGTACTAATTTAGTGTAATTCTTATTCGTCAGATAGCATCGGAGGCACAGATGTTGGTCGATCGACAATCTACACTAACTTGCATCGTTTCATTGTTTTAAAGATCCGTGAAGAAAATTAAGGGGCACCTATTTGTCTGCGAGTTTTTCAACTTTTCCGTAATTTTTTTAGAATCCAATGTTCTATTAGAAGGAATTTATATGTTATTCGAATTTCTATATCTCAAAGTGTATGAAAACAACAAAAATTAGGATTTCTAGTCTATTTCAGTATTTTTTGCATGTGTGATTATATTTGCATGCAAACGCATAAGGGACGAACCATAATATTTTTGAGGGGGAAGTTTGGCAAATACCAAAAAACTGATTCAAGCACAGGTTTGGCAAAGAAAAAAATAAATCGTGCGAAGCCAAACAGTAGATTGTATAAATATGTCAAAAATTGTAAAAATAATTCTGGCATGAGAGTTTTCTGTCGCAAAATTATATAATTTTTGCACAGAAAAATGCCCAACCCCCGCCTCAAAAATAGAATGCGCCGTCCATACAAGGATGGCTAAAGCAAGTTCAAGTCGCTCGTTCTCTTCTAATAAAACTTACTCTTACTAGAAATTTTATTATTAAGCATGATTTCTTCCTGACATAAAAAGTACCTACGAATCTTGTCTGATAACACTGTCTTCATTGGAGGGCTCATTACTTCTGACCACCTGTGTATAATTGTCAGAAAACTCCATCAAAGGTCTTTATCTGCCTCTATAGTTAGGCAGTATTTCGGCTTTTCTATTTAAGAAATAGAGGGTTCGTGTTCCCACTTTAATTTATCGTTCTCCCAAACTTCCACTCGTGTTTCTATAACTGTATGTAAACACGGAAAATGTTTTCTATTTCTTTTATAAAAGAACTCATTGAAAATAGGTATAGCGTTAGAAATAATCATTGCATCAACGCGTAAATTCTCCTTACTGTTTAAAATGGCGTATGATGCGGCTTCAATGGCGTATTGGATGGCGTGGACATTTTTTCCATATTTAAGCCCTAATCAAACGAGAACGCAAGTCATCGCAAGTTGGCAGTCAGAATTTCTGTGGCGGTCGTTCGAACTCCCAAATTAACAAAATAAAGGTTTCATGAGTGTTTTAAACAAGTTTTAACTTTGTCACGGTACATGATATTTTCGGGAAACTATTCAGAGCGGCTGGCTGTGATAGCGTGACTGCCAACTTGCGATGACTTGCGTTCTCGTTTGATTAGGGCTTTACATACAGTTATAGAAACACGACTTTCAACCAATCACTAAATGATATTTTATAAAGTCATGCAGAGAAGGGCGGCTCAATCAGTTCAGACATGAATATATTACTTATATTGCATCCACTCAACAAACAGCCACAAAGTCCGCATCTGTAATTTTCTGAAAGAGATTACTAATATAGTTTTAGAGATCGTTTTTTCGACCTTAATTTATAACTACCACCAGGGGCGGACTGGCCAGTTGGGCTTACTGGGCAAACGCCCGGTGGGCCCCTTGCCTGTTTTTTTGAATTTTTTTGACTTTGCAAAAGTATAAAAAAGCTATGTATCAATCAGGCAATACATGCTTAGGATAAAATAATTATCTAGCGTTTATAGTGGAAGCTGTAGTTTCTTCCGACGTTTCGAGTTCCGGAATTATGAAGGAAGCAATTAAACGTTGGTGCAGAGAAGGCGTAAGAAAAAGGTGGACGACTTGCAAGAAGCAGCTCCTCTGAAAAGAGAACAATGTTTAGGGTCCGTGGAGTTGGAGGGAAGTGCATGGACCAATCTTCGAGTCGTTCTTTACAATTTGTTGAGATTACTCAAAAAGAAAATGCGGATCTAAAAAGTTTGAAACAATTCAAACATCTGATCTACAATCATATTAAAATATATGTTATATAGTCGATAAGTGGTTAGCGCATGGAAAGAATGCGTATGGAAATGAGTCGTCCTTTGTTTTTATTGGTACAGTCTATGCATATTTTTACATTTAATATACTATTTAAAGCCTAATTTGGACAAAATCTTTGTTAAAAATGACGAAATGTGCCATTACAAACATGTTTTAAAACTATTAAAAGTTTGCTCAAAACTGCTGTCAGAATGCGGGTAATGCCATTTCAGAGACCCAAATTTCAAAAATTTTCCGGGGGATGATCCCCCCTGACCCCTTCACATGCGGACCCACAACAACTTGGAAACCGGGCCCCTTTTTACAGCAAATCGCCCAGGCCCCTCGGACGTAGCCAGTCCTGCCTCCTCCGCAGGCCCTCGTTGCATCATGGACAGGTCACACACGCCGCATTTAGGGCCTGCAAGATCCTGTAAAAAATTTGGCAAAACTTGGCACGGAATAAATTTGCATAATTAACTATCATTGTTAATGGCCATGGCTATTTCCGAAGATTTTGAAGGCCATTGAAGACTTATGACATACGAATCCTAGCTTTAAAATGCAGGAATTGTTGAAAAAAGCAATTACGGTTGAACTTTGTCAACTTTCGGCCGGAATAATCAACGAAAATGCACTTTAGTCTACCCAGAGACTCTTGGGTTTATACTTTTTCGGTTTCCACAACAACTGAAACTTGAATTACGCTACACTATCACTTGACAGTCTTTGATAGCTAAATAAACCAAAAAACAATAAGAAAAACCTGTACTGTCCTGACCGTCGAATTTGCTTTTGTTCGGCAGATATTTTTCCCTTCAATTCCTTTTTGTCGCTAAAAATATTATTGGCAGGAGATCGGTAATTCTAAAACATATTGGTTTCTTCATTGTCATGATCTGTAAGAAAGTTTAGACCGAATTTCCTGGTGGGTCACAGTGTTAAAAGAACTTGGACGTACGTTTGTCGAACAGCGGCCGGAAAAAAATTGCAGGCCCTCTCAAAACTATCGCCTCTAAGGCCTAGTCTCGCTGTGCATAATGGGATCAGTCCCCATTTTGTTTACAGGATCTGGCAGGCGCTCTCAAAAGTGTGACCTGTCCATGATGCAATGAGGGCCTGCGGAGGAGGCAGTAGCCAGTCCGCCCCTGCTACCACTTAACAAACTGGCTTGACTTGCTCGATCTTGTCGTCTTCTTTAAATGCAAGTTTAACATTATTCCTATCAGCTTGTCCAATTATATACAACATCTGCATGTAGCGGCAACATTTGTCGATCTTTTATACTGCTTCATTGTACAGTAATTTTCCGTCGATTTACTGACATACTGTAGTGTATCTATATTACATAAGACCCTGTTTATAAAGCGGATATAATTATATAACATCTGCATCTAGCGGTAACTTTTGTCAATCTACTATACTGCTTCATTGTACAGTAATTTTTTCGTCGATTTGCATAGTGTATCTATATTACATATCATTTAACGCTAATGCCCTGTTCACATGAAGCGGATTGAGTGTTCAAGTCAAATCTCGCATGTTGTTTCTCTTTGTTGTGTTTACATGAAGAAGATTGAAAGTTTTCGATCTGATCAAAACGGTGGCTGAAGTCAGTGGTGTGGATTGACTTGAGATTCAAGCAAGGATCGACTTGAATGTCTCCATGCAATCTGATTCATCTAAACACAGTTTGACTTGAAAATGACTTGATACTCAGGAGTGAAGTTGGTGCGTGTCGTGCTAAATGGTGGACATTGAGGGAAGCACAGAAAATAGTGTTCCAAAACCGAAAACAATGTTCCAAGCAGATCGGATTCTCCATGTAAACATGTGCCCGGGTTGCATGACTTCACTCACGTTTTTCGATCCGATTGGACTTTCAATCCGCTTCATGTAAACAGGGCATAACACTATAACACTATTGTTCATTAAATTGTTATATGGAGTAGACATAGACGCACATGCATGTCTTCCCGTGGTTGTCGCTTTCCGAGTGATCACGCAGATCTTCTCCGTACCAGATCCTCATTTTCTCTCCGTTTCTGAGGTACTTGGGATTTTGGAAGTCAGAAAGGACGAGCTCTGGTGATGTGGAGCTGTAGCCTGGCAGCCTGTACCAACCATATCTAGAAACACTAACTCTTCTTACCGAGGGATAAATGACACGATTCTTTAAATCTGTAACGACCATGCCAAGGCGGATACCTTGTGCTGTTTTTGCACCCCAGTATGAGTTATAAGAAGGAATGTTTCCAACAGTACCATTTGTATGAACCAGTTTCACTGCTCCAATAAACACGGATGGTCCAGGGTATGGGAGCTCCAGGTATTGGTTGTCTTTCGCTCCAACACAACCATAACCAAGATATTTCCAGGAACCTAAACAATCGTGAATACTAAGAGATTATTAACCTAGAACGAAGTCTGTTAATAAATCGTTTATTATATGGCTATTTTAAGTTTTTTGATAGTTTTTGTATCAAAATGAGCGAGAAAATCTTAGAAATTCACGCCAGCAAAATCAACGTCCAGGACAGCGGTCCGAATATGGGAAAAAAACGGACAGTGGTTCGCATACCGCGCATTTTTACGTGGTTCCTGCGTTTACCAATGAGGACTCAGGATATTTACAAAGCTATATAATAATTTTTGAGATTACCTGTAGATTACCCCTCTATTAAACGGCCACCTCTATTAAGCGGCCACGGCCACCTACGAGCGGTCCCAATTAGTATTTCGCGTTGTTTTTCACCTGTATTAAACGGCCAGCTTAATTTATCTTAGGCACAAATTTTACCGCAAGAGAACCGAAACTAAAACTTGAGCTAAATAAGAGACCATAGAACACTTAGTTGCTGGCAGTAAGTACATGTCATTTCATTCAACACTTACTTTGCGTCAAATCCCTCCTTGTGCAGGGATTTGGCGTGCTGAGACTCTGCGGAATTTCGCACGTGCAATATCATGGATATGAGGAGCTAGTTCCATCAATTTCAAAGACAAATGACTTGCTTTGCGCTTTGAAACTCAGTACACCGCAAAGACAGATGACATTGATACAGTATTTTAAGCCAACATAACTTGCTATAGGCGTCAGTTAGACTTGCTCCAAGTCCGCCTCTTAGCGCTAGTTTTTGCGGGCGGGCGGAAAGGCGGGAGAGCGGAAAGGCGGGAGTAAAGAGGCGGACTTGTTTCGCTTGCAGGTTTTTGAATCTAATTAAATATTCTGGCGGGAAATCGCTGAAATGTACATCGCCCTGTTTTGATGTGTTTCGGGTTGTCGTACATGCAATGGAAAGTGGTTCTACCCCTACTAAAACGTTTTCAAGAGTCTGTTTAACTCCAACTTCGAAAGATAGCACTTGCATAGCAATTTAGCCTGAATATAATTACTTCCCGAATTACGTCACCGGTCGAAAAATTCACCGGTGAATTTTGGCGCGCTGCAGGTGGGAAAAGTCCTTTTCAACGAGGAACCGAAAGGTCAAAAATGTCGAAAGGTCAAAAATGTTTGAAAAGGACTTTGAGAAAGTCTAGGCGTCAGTATACATGCATCGAACATTTTTGTTATTCGTTGCTCCTTTGTTTTATTATTTTTTCGGTTTTTGAAAACTGTTTTGTTAACTATACTTGTTGGGTTTTTTCAAAGTCTACTTGTTACTGTTATCAGTGTTTTAGAATTGAGTAAAAGGACATTTGACCAGATTGTTTTACTCTGTCTAATGCCAAAAGATTCTACTCGTCAGAGGACAGAGAACCGTCAGTTATCCTAGGCCGCAACAACGAGTTAACCCATTCAAACCCATTAACCCATTCCTGTTTGACTACCTGCCAAAAACAACCCCTTTATTGTTATACTCTGTACATATACAGAGTATTATTTTTTATTAATTTTGATAGTAACCAAAATTCAAAAAGATTTTATATCGCCCATCAAAGTTATTCAAAAGGTTTTTGTACTCCAACTAAATTTTAATCTATGACTTTCATAGCCCAGAGCCTTTTCTTTCTTCTTCCTCCCGCGGGTGGAATTAATAACATCTAGCTCTCTTACCTGAACAAGTCTTGTCCTTTTTATCAATCGTGAAATACATCACGGCAAAAACCGTGGACAAGATGGCAAAAAATGCTACCGCAAACATCAACGCCACATTCATTTTTGAGAATGCGCTTCGACAACATCTGTTGTTGTCTTGCGAAATAGCGGCTTCCCTTGGAAAATGCAGAGGGCTTCTACCAAAGGAAAGTGGCTCAGGAGGACGTTGGACGTTTTGAGGTGGTAGAGCCGGTGGTCGTGGAACATCGAACACGTCATTGTACGCTACGTTCTCTTCCATCTTTCAACACATGTATACAGAAAGGCTGTTGAGGCGTTTATGAGGTTTAAGCGTTGCGTGTTGAAGTGTTGAACCGATGGAAATACTAATTTAGTGTAATTGTTATTTGTCAGATAGCATCCGAGCCACATATGTTGGTCGGTCGATTATCTACACTATAACTTGCATCGTTTCATTGCTTTAACCCTTTACTGGCCACAGTTGCCTTTTGGCAACTTATTAATTTTACCCTGGCTAACGCCAGACGATTTTACTCGTCTAGGGGAGAGCTCCCGGTATAACCTGGCAATGAAGGGTTAAAAACTATCTCCTTTAAAGATACGTGACCAAAATTAAGGGCCGCCTATATTTCTGCGTTTTTGTAATATTTTTATAATCCAATGAAGTTCTATTTATCTGCGCAGATACAAAACTGCCCACGCCATCCATGCAATACGCCATTATTCGCCATCCTGCAGTACGCCACCATACGCCATTTTAAACAGTAAGGAGAATTTACGCATTGATGCAATGATTATTTTGTACCTTATCACCTATTTTCAATTAGTTATTTTATAAAAGAAATAGAAAACCATTTTTCGTGTTTACATACAGTTATAGAAACACGAGTGGAAGTTTGGGAGAACGAGAAATTAAAGTGAGAGCACGAACCCTCTATTTCTTAAATAGAAAAGCCGAAATACGACCTAACTATAGAGGCAGATAAAGACCTTTGATGGAGTTTTCTGACCAATTATACACAAGTGGCCAAAAGTAATGAGCCCTCCAATGAAAACAGTGTTATCAGACAACATCCATAAGAAAGGAAAATTTAGGGGGCGATTACATGGAGCGGGCTATCCCGGTAAGCCGGGATGAGTTTTGAATTGGCGTTTGATGAGTTCAGGCCAAAATTCGCAATGATCAAGTAAATAAGGGCAAAATTACTTCAGTTTTACTTCAGTTTTACACTAAGTAGTCTATTATTTATTTTGTAAGCCCATCGTTAATAAAAAGATTGTTATAGTCTTAGATAACCCACGAAATTAAGCGTCTTCATGAAGACTAATTAATTTATTAAGTCTTCGCTATGATCACCAAACACACGAACAACGTTTTGGTGTTCTATTTCAGTTCCTTTCGGCACTATTTATTCACACAGTCAGGTAAACGAACGCGTATCAAAGCGAGTTCAACAGTTTTTCAGCCCGGTTTGCCGGGATGAAGACGATAACATGGACATTTTCATCCCGGTTAACCGGCTAGCCCGCTTGCCATGTAGTCGAAATGTTTAAAAAAAGATGCGTTTTATATATAAAACGGTTAACCAGCCAGGAAGAAATCGTGTTGAAGAATAAAATGTCTAGCTTATGAAGGAGTTTTATTAGAATTACAGAACGGGAGACTTGAACTTGCTTCAGCCATCCTTGTTAGAGACGACCCATTTCTATTTTTGAGGCGGGGGTTGGGCATTTTTCTGTGCGGAAATTATATAATTTTGCGGCAGAAATCTCTGACAGAATTATTTTTACAATTTTTGACATATTTACACTCTCTGGCTTCGCACCGTTTATTTTTTCTCTGCCAAACCTAGCTGTGCTTGATTTTTTTTGGTATTTGCTAAACTTCCCCCTCAAAAATATTATGGTCCGTGCGTGTTTGCATGCAAATATAATCACACATGCAAAAAAATACTGAAATAGACTAGAAATCCTATTTTTTTTTGTTTTCATACACTTTGAGATATAGAAATATATAAAATTATGAAATATATAAATTCCTTCTAATAGAACTTCATTGGATTCTAAAAATATTTACCCTGCGAGCAGAGCCTTCTTTTCCTTATTTCTTCGCTGAGAGAGAGGAAGAAAAGTAGGCTCTGCTGTATTCGTGACTGGTTTCCATTGCGCATGCATGTCAGTTGCTTGGTTACAATCTCGAACCCAGCCCCAATCAGAGCAGAAAACAAAACGAGAACCTGTTAAACGGGTTACTTCGTCCTAAATCTTGGACGAAGCCAAGCACGAATACAGCAGAGCCTACTTTTCTTCTCTCTCTCAGCAAAGAAATAAGGAAAAGAAGGCTCTGCTCGCAGGGTAAAAAATATTACGAAAAATGTGAAAAACTCGCAGACAAAATTTTGGTCACGAATCTTTAATTTTGGTCACGTATCTTTACTTTTGGTCACGTATCTTTACTTTTGGTCACGTATCTTTAAAGCCCCGCACAGACGACCAAGTTTTCCTTCAAGTTTTTCCTTGACAAGTTTTATTTGTTCGTGTGTACGACACAAATTGACAAGTTTTTCCTTGACAAGGAGCGGCTTGTTCAAAAGCTGGTCATGCCAGCTTTTGAACAAGGGAATTTGTTCGTGTGTATAGTCGTCAAGGAAAACTTGACAAGATCATCTCCTAAGCTTATTACGCGATTATTGCCGTCAAGGAAAACTTGTCCAACCGTACACACGAGCAATTATAACTTGTACAGGAAAATTGTTGGTGGAAAAACGTGTTCATCGTACACATGAGCAAGGAAAGCTACCAAGGAACTTGTCAAGAAAAACTTGGTCGTCTGTGCGGGGCTTAAAGGAGATAGTTTTTAACCCTTCATTGGCCAGGTTTCCGGGAGCTCTCCCCTCCAGAGTAAAATTAAAAAGTTGCCAAAAGGGCCAGTAAAGGGTTAAAAACAATGAAACGATGCAAGTTATAGTGTAGATAATCGATCGACCAACATCTGTGGCTCCGATGCTATCTGACAAATAACGATTACACTAAATTAGTATTTCCATCGGTTCAACACTTCAACACGCAACGCTTTAACTTCACAAACGCCTCAACAGCCTTTCTGTATACAGTTGTTGAAAGATCGATGGAAGACAAAGACAAAGAGAACGTAGCTTATTGTGACGTGCTCGATCATCCACGACCACCGCCACCACTACCTCCAAGGGTCCAACTTCCTCCGGAGACACTTTCCTTTGGTTTAAGCCCTCTGCATTTTCCAAGACGATCCACTATTTCGCTAAACAACAACAGATATTGTCGAAACAGATTCTGGAAAATACATGTGGCGTTGATGTTTGCCGTAGCATTTTTTGCCATCTTGTCCACGGTTTTTGCCGTGATGAATTTCACGATTGATAAAAAGGACAAGACTTCAGGTTCAGGTAAGAGAGCTAGACGTTAATAATTCCACACGCGAGAGGAAGAAGAAAGAAAAGGCTTGGGTCTATGAAAGTCGTAGATTAAAATTCGATTGGAGTACAAAAACCTTTTATTAGTTCACGATCACCTCAGTTTTCTTTGATGTATACCGCGGTTGTTTATTTATAATAGTTACTCCCGACAAGCTAATATATATTAGCTCGGGGCAATTAACTTGATTTATGCGTGGTTGGGAAAATAAGCTTTAGAGTTACCCGGCTAGCCGAGTTGCCTGCCATGTGTAGAAATTCAATGCTATCCCGGCAGAGGACAGGCGGGTAACTCGGCCAGCCGAGATCCCGGCAAAACAGCCGAGATCTCGGCATGCCGGCATGAAAATATTCCCATATAAACACTCTCTTGCCGGGTAACTCGGCCAGCCGAGTTGAATTCGTCACAACAGCGCACGCGCCACTTATGAAGACAATCGGAAACTACTCATGGAATGTGAAACATTATAATGCGAGGGCGGCTTTGCCGAGTAACTCGTCTCATATAAACACTCATCTTTTTTCAACTCGGCTTGCCGGGTAACTCTCCTAGCCGGGTAACTAGGCTCCATGCCATGGCATATAATTTAACAGGCCCTAAATCCATGGTCACTACTCGATAACTATACGTAAGTTATTATAACCTCGGGCCTTCGACCCTCGGTAAATAACCGACGTAGTTACCTCGGTTGAGGTAACTAACCTATACTTAATTAACTATAAATACCTAAAAATAATACTCTGTATGTAATTCCAAAAAATATCTGTTAGTATGTCAACCCATTGCTGCCTAGCATGTCTGAGCCTCTGAGGGTTCTCTCGGCTTTGACGAGTAAAATCGTCTGCCATTAGACAGAGTATAACATATAGCGAGGTAGTTTTTGGCTGGCTCAAACAGAAATGGGTTAATCACTTGTTAACTCGTTGTAGCATAAGATGTCGGAGGGTTCTTTCTTTGACGAGTAAAGTAGTCTGGTGTTAGACAGAATAAAATAGTCTGGTGTTAGACAGAATAAAATAGTCTGGTGTTAGACAGAGTAAAATAGTCTGGTGTTACACAGAATAAAATAGTCTGGTGTTAGACAGAGTAAAATAGTCTGGTGTTAGACAGAGTAAAATAGTCTGGTGTTAGACAGAGTAAAATAGTCTGGTGTTAGACAGAGTAAAATAGTCTGGTGTTAGACAGAGTAAAATAGTCTGGTGTTAGACAAAGTAAAATAGTCTGGTGTTAGACAGAGTAAAATGGTCTGGTGTTAGGCAGAGTAAAATAGTCTGGTGTTAGACAGAGTAAAATAGTCAGGTGTTAGACAGAGTAAAGTAGTCTGGTGTTAGACAGAGTAAAATAGTCTGGTATTAGACAGAATAAAATAGTCTGGTGTTAGACAGAGTAAAATAGTCTGGTGTTAGACAGAGTAAAATAGTCTGGTGTTAGACAGAGTGTAACATATAGCGAGATCGTTTTTAGCTGGCTCAAACAGAAATGGGTTAATCACTTGTTAACTCGTTGCATAAGATGTCTGAGGGTTCTTTCTTTGACGAGTATAAAGTAGTCTGGCGTTAGACAGAGTAAAATAGTCTGGTGTTAGACAGAGTAAAATAGTCTGGCGTTAGACAGAGTAAAATAGTCTGGTGTTAGACAAAGTGAAATAGTCTGGCATTTTAGACAGAGTAAAATACAGAGTAAAACAATGAAAGGGCCATTTTGGGCAGATGGGTTAATATACTTCAGGTTATTCTGTTTCAACCTGTAGCACACATGTACGTCAAATTTAAAACTTCTGCGTGGTGTTGTTGTCGTGAGCCAACTTTATCTCTTTACTCTGTCTATAACGCCAGACGATTTAAAAGAACAATATGTCAAAGAACAAGACGAAACTCGTCTCGGAAAGTCAGACCGCGCAAAGTTAAAGGGATTTCATTTCTTTGTAAAAGCTATTTGTTTTGGGGAGTGGATAACGGGATATTACACAGTTTTGTGACTCAAAATATTTGATTCTGTCATTTCTGATTGCAACAACAGCTTGTGTTGACCGCAATGATCTAATTTATGCGAACAAAATAAAGACTATGAACACAACGGAGCAAAAATGTAATTGTAATTCAGGTAAGCATGCGTGATAAACAATCTTTGTTGGTAAGAATTACTTCCGCCATGTTTTGTTTTTAGCTTCGTTTCTTTGTCTGTTTGTCTGTCACTAACACATCTCAAATGCCCAATATTACTTATAATATACCCAATTCTCTCCTGGCATTACCACCTTATTATATATACAGAACTCGCGATCAAGCTCTCGGCAACGCCCTCCGTGGCTCAGTGGTCAGAGCATTGCACTAGAAGGTCGTGGGTTCAATTCCTGCCGGAAGGCCTGTGTAGTTGCATTTTTCGCAACTGGTCCCGGTTTGGTCTTAAAATGTATATATTCTACACTCGAATTTTCCTTCACCCAATATCCTCAAAAATTATTATATGGCTTTGTAAATATCCTGTGTTCTCATTGGTCAACGCACAGTCCGCATAATAATGCGCGGTATCCCGACCACCAGTGTCCGTCATTTTTCGTATCCGGACCGCTGTCCCAGATGTTGATTTTGCTGGCGTGAATTTCTAAGGTTTTCACACTCATTTTGATACAAAAACTATCAAAAAACTTGAAATAGCCATGTAATAAACGATTTATTAACGTCGTTTACTCGATCTGTACCGGAAAATATCGGACTTCGGTCCTTTTTGTACGAACCTCGCCTGCGGCTTGGTCAAGACCTGAGTCTGATATTTCCCTGTACAGACTTCGTTCTAGGTTAATAATCTCTCAGTATTTACCATTGTTTAGGTTCCTGGAAATATCTTGGTTATGGTTGTGTTGGAGCGAAAGACAACCAATACCTGGAGCTCGCATACAGTGGACCATCCGTGTTTATTGGAGCAGTGAAATTGGTTCACACATATGGTACTGTGGGAAACACTCCTTCTCAGAATTCATACTGGGGTGGTGAAGCACGAAATACCAACCTTGCCATGGTCGTTACGGATGTGAGGAATCGTGTCATTTATCCCTCTCCAAGACTGGTTACCATACACCCGAATGGTTGGTACAGTCTGCCAGGGTACGGCTCCGCATCACTGGAGCTCGTCCTTTCTGACTTCCAAAATCCCAACTACCTCGGAAACGGACGGCGAAAAATGAGGATCTGGCACGGAGGAGATCTACGTAATCACTCGGAAAAGGACAACCACGGGAAGACATGCATGAACGTCTATGTACTTCCACTCCACATATAACAATTTAATGAACAATAGATAGTGTTAGGCCCTGTTTACAGTATGGAGAATCAGATCTGCTTGGAACATAATTGTTTTCGGAATTTCGGTTTTGGAACACTATTTTCTGTGCTTCCCTCATTGTCTGCCATTTAGCACGACACGCACCAACCGTTCATGCACTCATGTCAAACCGTGTTTACATGAATCAGATTGGAGACAAATGGCCCTGGCCATTGAACTCTAAGTAGACTGGAACGATAACTCGCTTGCACGTTTTGAAGCCAAAAATGGTGGACATGGGGGCCGCCATGCACGTCAACCCCAGTCCCTTTTACTGTATAACCGAGAGAAAATGAAGCTGAATTTGGTGAAATGGTTTGCAAAAACAGCTTGAAATCAAAGAAAAACTAAACTTGTTAACCACTTTTAGGCTTAAATCAAATTCCAATATACCGTAGAGTAGGTGAACACTGACATGACGAGTAAAAACAAGGAAAACAGTTAAAATATAAGCTCTCAAATGAAAGTCAACAATACGCAACCAAAATTGCCATTGGTTTGGACAAATATAAAGAAAATACATATGAAACCCAGGTTTAAAATTAACAGTTTGTTTATAAAATCAGTTAGGTTTTAAATTCCTCAATTTTCAGTAGGAAAAAAACAACAAAATGCACTTTACCGTGTGTTATTACAGCTCTGGAATTACTCTTCGTACCGAAAAATGTCAGATTTAGCATTTCCACAAATGAAACTTGAGTTAAAGCAATAATTTAGCATTATCTTATTACTAATTCTTGGCATGACAACCTTCAAACGTTTGAGATAACAAAGAAAAATAAGAAAAACCTGCATTTTCCGTACGAGTTTCGGACTCGAATTTTCCTTTTGTTCGGCAGATATTTCGTCGTTCAATCCATTTTCGTGGGTAGAAATTGTTCAGGTACAAGGCCGATAAGCCCAATACGTACTAGCTTCGTCGTTATCATCTATAAAAAACTTTAGGTCTAAAAAATGGTTGTCTTTTGCAGCGAGTTTTCATTTTTTTCATTGTGCACTTCATAGGTTCTGTTGACGTGCAATGGCTACTCCCAGCGGCCGGAAGTTTGACTTCACCCAATCATAGGGGCTGTCTTATGGAGTTAGCGTTTCAGTTTACTTAGAGTTCAATGGCCCTGGCACAGGCTGCAAAAAATGAGTCATATTTTGACTCATTTTTGACTCGGACCCAGGCTTCACTAAGTTTATTGCGCCTAGTCAGGCTCAATTTTTTCTGAATATTTAGTTCAGCTTGACTGACACAAACTAAAAACAATCAACACATTCATTTCCAAATACATTGTCGAATTATTAAAATAAATACACTTTTAATAAATATCTGTAAATGCTTATTATTTATCATTTGCTTCACCGTTGTACCAAATTCGCAAGAAACTGGATTGCCGTTGTCTGGCCGGGCCGCCTTGTTTTCGTGAGTTTTCGGTGGCTTCGTTTAGTCGAGAATCCTTGTTTGAAAAATGCCTGCTTCTCAATGGCCAAACACGTAAATTCTGCCCTGTGTTGTCCTTTCCTTTCGCAGCCAAAATACTTTTTGACTTTGCTCACCAAGTCTTTCGTTCGCTCGATTTAGAAAACACTCTGAATTACCGTCCCATGGACTTCGTTGTACGGCAGCCAGGGCACAGAGACGACACGACCCATCATTACATATTCTTCCGACGTTTTTACGGGTGTTTCGCCAGCTTTCCTCACATTTTCATTCATTTTGAAGTTGTTTTTAACAGCCGGCAATTCGGGTATCACTTATTTAATATAATTTGAGCCTATAAACAAATGCCCGCGAGTTAGCCTGCCGCCCGCCTTGTTTCCACCAATCAGAATACCTAAAACATCCAATGTTATTTCGACCAATCAGATGTGGTGATAGCCCAGCCTGTGCCAGGGATATTTGTTCTTGGCCGCCATCTTGGCCCAGCCCCCACAAATGGCCCTGGGGACGAGGTTGCACATTACCGTATTTCCTCTATTTAGCCCCCAGGCCTCTATTTAGCCCTCCCTTCTAATAAGCCCCCAGTCTAGAAGAGCTGAAAAAAAATAAGCTCCCACGCTATGGTATAATGGTGCGTTTCGTTTATGACTTTTGCTTGTTTAGTTTCTAAAATTATTTACATTAGTTAATACATATACAGAACTTTATGATATTTTCCCTGTGGCACACACTGATATCAGTTGAAAGAACCGTGAGCGCCTGGGTACGAGGCTGAATAAAGATGCACTTGTGAATTTTTAAGAGAAAAATTTCATGAAATTTTCTCTTCGTGTTTCTCTGAGGATGATTCTGTAATGTAATACATTTTTAAAGAACGTCAAAATTTATTAAGTCCCCAGCCTCCGATTTAGCCCCCCTTCTAAGGGCCTGTTAATATGGAGCCGAGTTACCCGGCAAACCGAGTTACCCGCCATGTATAGAATTCAATGCTATCCCGGCAGAGTGTTTATATTAGACAGGTGGGTAACTCGGCTAGCCGAGATCCCGGCAAAACAGCCGAGATCTCGGCATGCCGGGATGAAAATATTCCCATATAAACTCTCTCTTGCCGGGTAACTCGGCTAGCCGAGTTGAATTCGTCACAACAGCGCACGCGCCACTTATGAAGATAATCGGAAACTACTCATGGAATCAGTGTTGCCAGATCATGAACAAAGTTCACAGATTTGTGAACTTTTTCTCCTTGACGTGAACTTTTTATGAACAACAAGGTTTTGTGAACATTTCATGAACTTTTCAAAATAATATGAACTATTTCATGAACTTTGATTTTCTCACTCCCTCAAGACAAATGTTTATTGATAATATATCTCAAATATATGATAATATATTCTCAAATATATCTGGTGACTTCTGACTTCTGGTTGAAATGTTCAGCGGTTGTAATGCTAAAATTAACCTGGTGCACAGTTTGGTGTTCTGTGTCACTTTATGCAAAGTTTACTCTGCTTACCCCATGCAAATGTGGATGTGGAAAGGGTGTTTTCCTCGGTCACCTCTATCAAGACAAAAACGAGGAATAGATTGCACACTTCAACTGTCCGTGCCCTCATTAAAGTAAAGGACGGTGTGAAAACGTCAGGGGGGTGTGTGAAGTTTATCCCACCTCCGGGGCGAAACAAAGAATGGCAAGCAGTATCATGTACGCAAATGCTGACTTAGAACCATGCTTAGACACGTCGGACATTGAATCTGACATGGATTTGTAGATTTATATTAAACTAATAGCATTATTGTATTGTTGGGTTAAAATTTGAAATTCATGAACTTTTTGTCAATTTCATGAACATTTGATACTTGTCTACGTGAACAATTACAAATTTGATCTGGCAACACTGCATGATGGAATGCGAAGCCATTATAATGCGTGGCCGGCTTTGCCAAGTAACTCGTCTCATATAAACACTCATCTTTTTTCAACTCGGTTTGCCGGGTAACTCGCCTGGACGGGTAACTCGGCTCCATATAAACAGGCCCTAATAAGCCTCTGCAGTCTAGAATCGAAGAGCTGGAAAACTCAGTGGTCAGAGCACTGCACTAGCATCGCAGGGTCGCGGGTTCAATTCCTAGCTGGAAGGTCTTGATTTGCATTTTTCGCAACTGGTCCCGGTTTGTGAGTATTCAAAAATGGCCGCCGAATTAAAATTCTTTTATATACATTATAAATTAGCCCTTATGAACTCGTTTTCATGTGTGAAATTCAAAATAATTTTTACTTTAAAACGAGGTCATAAGGGATAATTTATATGCACATAAAAGAATTCTAATTCGGCGGCCATTTTTGAATAAGGTCTATAGGGAACTTTAAGATGCTAGGACGACGACGGCAGTTAGAGAAAAAAAATTGTAAAGCAAGATTAGTCCTGTTTTAGACGGTGTGCTTTTCATGTGCCGAATCTAATAGTAATTTGGGACGACTCAAATCTATTTAGCACGGCAGTCAATTTATACGGCGAACCAAATGGGTCGCACCAAATACCGTTTCGTGTTCCTGTGAACTTAATATAAAAAATATAGTTTTAATAATTTATGCATTATTATCGCTCTAAACCAACGTCGCACCAAATGATTAAGTACGACCAATTCAGTCGAACTTAATCAAAAGGTCGAACCAAATAAAAATTGCCGTACCTATTTGATTTAGATGCCGTGCTTATCATGTACCTAATCTCTCCTATTAGGTTCGGCACATGAAAAGCACGCCATCTAAAACAGGCCTAAGTTTTACAATTTAAAGAAGTCACCATTAATATAACTGACTATTATAATATTTTTTTAATAGGAGCACGGGTGGCATGTCCCCAAGAAGTTAAGCCCGGTTAATGGGTGACCGCTTGGGAATGACCCCGTAGTCGAGCTTAGAAATCATGTGAGTCAGTAGAGTTGTAAATCAACGCCTGACATCTTCGTTGATCTGCGTCCTTCGCAATTCAGCCGCTGGGTCACAAATAAGGACGATTAGCCCTCAGTCCTTTACTCTAATGACTTCCAAAACGCCTCAGTACTGTTAAAATGATTGTAGTGTTTTTATTGGGGTCAATGTCAAGGGACAATTCTCACTTTTGGTGAGTTGACCTCGTGGCATTGTATAAAGACGAGGACGGTGTTGGGATTACTCTTGGGACTGAAAATTATTCATTCTTTTTGTTTTGCAAAAATAATTATTTTGTTTAATTAATAAAGGACGTCGTCGTTGAGGTTGACGTCGTAGATCTTAAAGTCCTTAATGTATATATTCTACACTCGAAATTTTCCTTCACCAAAAATTACCTAGTATACACCGTTAATATACATAGGTGTAAAAAGTACGACTTAAAAGTCAATATTTAACCCTAAATTTTGCGGGGGAAACACATTACACTGCCCATAGCTCCGGCCCTGTTCATGATCATTAATTGCAACATTTTCTCGTTAATTGCAACGTTTTCTCATTAATTGCAACATTTTATCATTAATATTGCAACATTTTCTCATTAATTGCAACGTTTTCTCATTAATTGCAACATTTTATTATTAATTGCAACATGCTACTGAAGAAGAAACACACGATCGGAATCGAAATACATTGTTTTATACGTATGTTTTTAGAAATAACATTGGCTTCAATTTAATGTATAGCATAAGTTTCCTCATTATGTTAAACTTTTTCGAATGTGGTAAATGTTCGGCCATATTTCGTTGTGAAAAAAAAACACTAAGAAACTTGTTGTAGTGTTGTTGTTTGCCGAACGTACAAAATGGCACTTGTTTTTATAGTTTTTAATTATTTCCCTTTTACCTAAACTCTTGAAGTTTCTATACCAAATAGCATATTTCAATAGCTTCAGTTACATATACAGCCCAACGTTCAGCTTAAAACTCAGAAAAACTAACATTTAAAGATTGTTGGCTTCATCCAATCATAGGGCCTGTTTACGGAGTTAGCGTTCCAGTCTTCCTATAGAATTCACTTGGCTGGGGCTGACCCGTATTAGCTACGCATGCGTAGAACGAATATATTGCGTGTAAACGGCATCAACGGTCGACAACTCACTTGAGCCAGCACGCACATGGACTGCAAACTGTCCCATGAAAGTCCCTTTGGGGAGGCGAGATGAAAGGAGGGCCTGCCGGCGTCTATTTTTTTTCTTCCAAACGCCCACTTTCAAACAAAACCGCGCAACCAATCAAAATAGACTATATGTGCATTTAAATAATATGGTTCGACCGGCGTAAAACTGACTTTAAAACTGACTGTATTAACCGTGGTGGAACTGAATAAAATGTCGCTGACTTGACAACGATAAATTAATACAGTTTTAAGCATGATATCGGCAGGCTAAATTACACACAGTCTTACAAAATTCTGTCTGCAACGAATTCACAAAAAAAATAAAGTGCATCTCTGAACATTCTCAATTCAAATATTTCAATTAAACTAGCAGCTATCTCCAACAAAATAAAAAATATATATAAATAATAGCCTAGCAATGTTCGATTACGCACAAACCTACAAGTTCGGACGTTAGCGACAATTTAATAAGGTTTCACGAAGCTCAGAAATTTAGACGCGAAAAATGTTTAATAAATGCTTCGCAACTCGCAAGCCTTCTTACTAACGATTCAAATTTCTAGCGATATTGCAAACACTATAGTCTAAACAACTTGATGTAAACACCACCAGATTAATACTGGCGCGTGTTCTATACCGTTCGGGTCAAATACACGTCAACCAAAAACAATTTAAAAAAAATTATATTATTGTACCCACGTAGTTCCGCGAATTACGTCTCGGTCGATCGAGATACTTTTATTATCACGAATTATAGACTATTAAATCGACTCTTCAGGTTTTGCACTCTGAAAATACGAATCACAATAACAACCGGCCTGTCTAGACAATTCTGTCATTTATTTAATATTTAACACCTTCCCGATAGACGCCGGCAGGCCCCCCTTTCATCTCGCCTCCCCAAAGGGCCTGCTATGGCCTACGCAGGCTATTTCCGATCGCAAAGCTCGTACCGTGCATTTCTGAGAGTCGTGACATTTCTCATCATCGTTCAAGATTCAATAATTAATGGTATGTGTTTTTGGACTGTATTCTTGGCATGCATTAGTCAAAGGGAAGGTTTTATAAAAGCCAAACTTGAATGCTGATCGGGTTTATATTTAAGATCAGATACTGGTACCATCAACTTTCATGGACATGAATCAAAGGACATGGTTTCTATTGGGCCTGCTTCTCAACTGCCAAACCGTTCGATTATTCGGTCGACTGTTATTCACTCGTCGATTAACGACCAATGTGGGAACATTAATGTCCAAAGTCAACTTAGCTCAATACGATTACCATGAACCTACGTTCTGCGTATGGGAAATTAAGGTCACCGAAGGCCTGCGAATCGAGCTCGACATTCTTGTTTTTGACATAAGGACATCTTGCTGCTCTTGTACCGAAGACTATGTTGAATTTCGAGACGGCTTGAAGTCCACTTCTCCTCTCATCGGCCGCTACTGTGCCAATAACAAACCAGAGCGGGTTTACTCGTCTAAAAATCTTCTCCAAATTACTATGTATCTTTCGTCGGTTAATATAAATAAACAACACAGAAACATGACTTCTGTTAATAAATTTCGGGCCGAATATCGGACCATCAGAGGAAGCTTCATTCGTGGTCGGTTTGGGGAAATATCTTCGCCTAACTATCCACGTTTATCGGAAGGACGGTTTTTGTTCACAATAGTGGTCCCATTCGGTTGGATTAAACTTACTTTTAAAGACTTTCGAGTTGGTGACCCACATGTGTTTTCTGAACGCTGTCAACATGACTTTCTCACTGTGAAGGAAATATCTTTAGTTGAATTCAAGGACAGCTCTCGTGAGCGAACTTTCTGTGGACGGCTCAAATCGAAATACTTTTTTTCATCTGGTGGTAAATTGTCGTTGCTTTACAATTCTACAGCTGGTAACCGTTTTACGGCAAAGTATGAAGTGGTAACCAATAGTACCATGCAGTGTGGTGGAGTCCTTACTGGTGATGCGGGTTACATCTATTCGCATGGTTACCCCAAGCCATATCCACGCAACACTCGATGCTCATGGAAAATTGAGGTTCCACGTGGTTTCATTGAACTAAAATTCCTTGTTTTTAACTTCAGTGAAGCATCCGATTCATGTGCTAATGGAAAGGTGGATATCTTTGATGGGTGGTCAACAAGCGTTTGTAAAATTCGCACAAACTGTGGCCTTATGCAGACTTTGCCTCGCATTATCTCAAGAACAAACAGACTAATGGTAAAAGCAATGTCGACTGACCATTCCAGCACTGGTATTTTTCTTTTGAGTTACAGACTTGTTGAACACGGATTCTGTCGTACTGGTGAGTTTGTTTGTGTCAGTCGTAAGTGTATAGTGCAGGACGCTGTCTGTGATGGTACCAACGATTGTTCAGATGGTAGTGACGAACTGAATTGTCCAACGCAGAAAAAAAATAAAGCCTTATATGCAGTTTGGGTACTGATTGTGTTAATAGCTACAATTCTTATGGTGTTTTGGCTCTTGCATATGTGGAGAAAGTCAGTCCGCCATACTATGGTCCTACAGCGTGATGGACACCATCCTCCATGTACCCAGACTGAGGATTATGAATACGAAGTACCATCACAAACAGGAGCTCCACCGACTTATAATGAAGCTCTACTGCAAGCAAGGAGTGAGTTGCCAAGCTATGAGGAAGCTGTATATGATGAGCATGGTCAAGCAGTGTTGCTCCAAAGAGACAATGTAAGGTTTACTAATGGTCCAAACAGACTCATATCAGATCATAATTCACCATCATTACATCATTCAGTTGACACTTGTAATACACAGCTTAATCCCAATATGGGTCCAACTATTGTGTGATGACCGAAGCCTACAAGGATTTTTGTCACAAGTTCAAAAAATCCACCCAAGGTCAACCTAAACATTATTATCGTGGCAACTTCAATGATGAATGTTGTCCTACAAACAAAATGTTTTTTTTTGCAAAACAAAGAGAATAACTTTTAGTCACAAAAGTAATCCAGACACCATCATCATTCTTTATACAATGTTGCACTTTGAGCATTTTCACCTTTTCAGGACAACATCAATTCACCATGAAAAGATGAGAACTATTGCTTAATTAAGATTGACCTCCATTCAGATGCTACACAATCATTTTAGAAGTACTGGAGAGTTTTGGGAGTCATTAAAATACAATCCTGGCCAAAATTAACTCGGACAGTCGCGTAAAACGAACTTAAGCGCATCAATTCCTAAGATTATGTTCAAATAACATCGCCCCCCACTACCCCCGTTCAATGTTGGTTAGAAAATGAAATGCAAAGTATGTTCAGCGCAAATTTTTATCAACATTGAATGGGGGGAATGGGGGGAATGATTTTTAGAAGGAAATTTGATATCAGATGTGATTTAAGGCAAGGTGTCCGAGTGATTTTGACCAGGATTGTAGCTTCAAATATCAAATTTAATAGTCAGCTGTGACTTCTTTAAATTGTGTACGGTTGTCACCCTAGCTTCTTGAGGTCCTGTTATGGTCATATTCTACAAATAAAGTGCCACCATTTGTTCAAAGAACAACACTTGGATAAAATCTGGAGCCTATAGTGTAAATTATATAAGAACACAGTTCTCTCCTGATCAAATGAGTGAATGAGGTCAAATGTACTGTACCTTGGCTTAAGTTTATAAGAGTACAGTACACTACTGTACATATGCATTGAGCTTTTCCATGTTTTATTTCCTAAATGTACAGTAAACATTATAACTGACTAATCACAAATGGCACAAGTTACATCTGATCATCTCGTGAATTAATGAGTTTGAGATGGTTGCATGAAACATGGTGTACATGTAACATGTATATTTGAAATTGTAAAAAAATTAAAATAATATTAATAGAGGACAGTAAAATCGTCTGGTATTAGAGTAAACTAAAGTTAGAGGGAAGTCTACGAGGGAAAGAATTAAGGTATCTTATTTTATGTTTTAAAATGAGTGATTATGAGTTAGTAAATTGTAGACCAAGTTGTAACTTCTAGTAACAATTGTTTATTTATAAGTATAATAATACCATGACAAATCCTCCCAAAACTTGAGGGGTCAGAGGGGACATTCCAGCACTAATTTCCCAACATTTCATGGTATTAGTTTGTAATGCATTTCTTTGTGTATTAATTAAAGAGTACTGTTTGGTCATGCATGCTAAAGATGAGGGGGAAATTAGAATTTTCCCCTGTTAGAGGGAAACATTAGAAATATCCTCTGTTTGGGGGAAATTATAGATTAAAATAATCACCCTGTGAGAACAAAAGAAACAGAGTCAATCATGGTATTATTTAAAACTAAAAAGCCATATGTCCAAACATAGACTAAATTACCAACATCACAGTTTAAAAATTACAGTGAATTCATATTACTACATGTAAATGACAATAATTATATACAACTAAATTAATAATTATGTACTACCAAATATACAAGTAAGAAAGTTCTAAAATTTTGAATGACTACAATTGTATTTGATTAAAACATGACCCATGTTATAATTATTATAATTAAGTATAATTAGTTAGATTAATTATAATATAATTTATAATTATTATTAAGAATTTGAAGTCTCCTTAAAATCAATAACCAGGGAAAAAATAGACTTTTTTTGTTAGTCTAACCACAGGTGAAGGGATCTGCTTTTTCTGTTCATAGGATGCAAATTCACTAGCAACTTTCCCATTGACCCTAACCAGCATACTGACAAGATCATCCTGTCCAGCGTACGTCATAAACACTTCGCACAGTGCTTGTACAAACCACGAGCCTTTCTCGGAGTTTCTCCACGAAACAAACCCAGGAACAGTTGAATAAGCGAGCAAAAAATCAGCTTCGGCTGGAACCATTGGTTGACTGAGATTAGAATCCGTTTCGTCTTCACCCTCGTACAGATCATGCAAGATTTCAGAAGTACTTCTGATGATTACTTCACCAGAGTCCACCTGATCTACAGATGCACCGTGGTCAATTTCACCTCCACGACAAGCTTGAATGAAAAATAATTTTGGTTTTCCAATCAGATCTTTAGCATTTTGACCATTGAATGCTGAGGTTAGTTCCCTTATGCTTACAAGTTCACCATCGATGGTGTATATTTTCCCAGGAAGTCCGTGACTCAGAATGCATACTACAACAGAATCGCAACTCCTGTGTTCTGGCCTAGTTGCAAATGCTTTAACATGAGCAATGAGGATTTGTGATGTTGTATTCCGCAATACAGTGACAGTGTAACGCAAGGACAGGAAGAGCTTTTGAAGGTTTAAGGCATCAGCATCAGAGCCATCGCGTTGTTTCAGGTCAGCATGCTCGACAAAATGAGTGTTGTTTATAATTAGACAAAGCCCACGTGGGTTACTCTGCATTCGGTACACATTATCATCAGCAGTCTGCAAGCTCCGTGGAAGATAACGCTGGTCTGTTGGCAGGACTGTGATTTGATCAGGAGTCAGTCTCATCTGTAATGCAGGTGGACTGTCAATAGTTGCTTGAGGTGGACTGTCTAGAGTATGAAATAACATACATGCACATGTAAGTACAGGCTTGTATAACCAGGATCTTTGAAGAGGGTGTCTAATTTCAGTGATGGTGACCACCCCTCCCCATAAAATACTAAGAGATGGTATGTGTCTTCTGAGTTGCCACAGGGCCATGATTCTCCCCCTTGGGTCAAATGAATTTCAGGATGGTCATGCTCAGTGATCCTTGAGTCAAATGAATTTCAGGATGGTCATGCTCAGTGATTTAGAGGTGATTCACTGAAGTTTTGAGTCAGTTATTGATAATCTGGAAATCACTGAACTACGTCAGCAAATCATTGGCTTGTCTAGTTAATATACTGGCAGTAATAGTACAGTAGGTCTTGATCAATGGTTTGGGTAGGGATGTAAATTTTTCTGGTACTGGATAATTTAATAACACACACCCCCCCCCCCCCCCCCCCTTCTTGATGGTACCGTATATGACTGGCAGGAAATCTGAGAAGAACTTCTAGAAGATAGTGCCAAGTGACAAATCGGACTTTACTGAGCATCCTACAAGTTCCCAGATAACCAGGGGTGGTTGGTTGGGGTTCAAGGATAGGGCTCCAATTCAAGATGGTGATTTATAGATAGGATCGGACTGTGTCCTATGGTAGTAACCGCTGACCTTTTTCTCAAATATATTTCTAACTGAATTGATTGGGCTGCAAGCGCGGCTGAGCCCACAATAAAAAAACACAGTCATCATGAGAAAAAGCATTAATTTCCATACTTCAAAAGGCAAAATCTTCAATCTCGAGAGTCAAGAATAGGTTATAGGTCCTATTTATATATATATATAAAGAATAGATATTTAAATCTAAGAGGAACGCAGAACTCTCATACCCTTTGATTTGGCGATGTCGTCTTTCAACATTTTTGCCAAATGTCTTTGTCCTTCAATTTTATACAGCACGTCGCAAAACGTATCAAATGCCTTGGCCCCCCGCCTTGGAAGAATACTCAGCAGTTCTTCGGCCTGTCTTTTTCTCGTCTCTTTCTTTCGAACTCGCTCCATATCGTCCTCAAGAATAGTTCCTTCTTCGTACAGATAGCCCAGTAAATTGACAGGGTCTAAATCTTGGGTTAAGCTTACAGTATTTTGCTGTAGAACCTTTCGATGTCGCCTGTCCATCGCCATTTTTGTTTCTATTTTCAGCTAATTGGTAATCGACTAAATTTCGACAGAAATATCCGGAAATTTTTTTCCTTCGCTATTTTTTACTTTAACGTGACGTCACCTCCATGCACTGATCAGTGGGCGAATGGCTAGGTCGATTATTAGTTCAATTGCAAAATATTTATTGATATTGGAATGTCTATTTCGATAACAATTAAAGTCTCGCTTATCGGACAAAATTTTGCA